>JAHZND010002644.1:0-11287 GCA_027744115.1 Acrocyrtus sp. NNG-2020
CGCACTCACGTCCCATCTTTTGTCCTCCAGCTTGCGTCGAGTGTCGAGATCACATTTCATTTCTCTTCAACAATGAATTACTTTAATTCTCGCAGCAGTATAAAGTGATCTTTATTGCGTTAGCCTTGCTCGTGCTCATAATCAGCGAACGCATTAAATTTACTCCAGGAAGTAATCCACTTCTTACATTAAGTTTTACTCATTGTGTTGCCCCCAGCTTTTCAGACGTGGCATGCAGAGTGTCGCGTTTCTAATTTTTTTTAAGGTATTGCTTACCCTCGCAGCAGCAAAAGCAGTGGAAGCGCGCCACTTTGAACATGACCTTAAAATAGTAATAGAGCATGGCTTCCCTTCGACCCAATCCATTATTTTCTCTTTCTCTGCACGAATGCGGCGGTAGCGTAGCGAACAGGATTTTGATTTAATTAAAGGACAGAATGGGACCAAAACTTGGAACAAAATCATTTCAGTGCTAACTATCCTGTCGCTTATTTTTTTTGAGGATGGCGAGGAAGAAAAAAATTTGCAAAAAGAAGGCGCTTAATTATTTCCTAAGGCATTGTCTGTCATTGGAATGAGCGCGTTTGCACAAGCACCTGCATATAATTTTTCTGCGGTATTGTACAATTTGCACACATCATGCGTTTTGTAGAAGCATGGTCAATGTCACTTGAGAGGAGAGAGTGTAGGAAAATAAGATACAATTTAAAAGGTGGCATCTCCGCCTGGTCAGGATGAGTCTGCAAGCCCCAAATCAAATCTCTCCTTATTTGTGGAAGGCAACACCCATCAATGAGAAAAACCTTTAATTTTGAGAATTCACATAATTTTAAAATACCCTTGGATGGGAATGGCTGTGCAGTCTACACTCGACGTGCACTTTACTTCTCTCATGGAGCTAACGATTAAAATCTCATTTGCGCTAAGGCGTCTTGTAAAGATGATAAATGCAGTTGTTTTTTAAAAGGAGAAGGATACGTAGGCATGCTACGGTATAATTACGCTGCTGCTGCTACTGCTAATGAGCTCTTCAGGTACTTGGAATATGATACGCTCGTGCAAAAATGATTATTTATAAGAGTGATAATAAATTTTAGAGAATTAAGTAAAGCAGTTGCATAAAATAAAAAAATATATATATTTTAGTTTGCTAACAGGAAGTGGAATTTATTAGCTAGAAGTTACCAAAAAGAAGAGCAAAATTAAGCGGAACATAATATTTTAACTGGGACTGGGATACGGAACCAAAAATTCACTTCCGTTCCAACTTCCAAGTCAAAATTGATTAGCAATTTTATTTGTTGCATTGAAAATAAACAAACCTAAGTATTTTTTTACCAAATGAACTAATTAAAGCAGTTCGTTTAATATTGATTTGTTTAAAATTGAAGGTTGCATTTAGCCATGCGCATATATTTTATCACTGTCCTCGCTGCCTCCAAGCACCGCTAAAAAGTAGCTTGGCTTTGGTGGCATTATTTTGTTCCACTTGGTAATTCCTTTGATAATGTCATTTCGCTTGACTTTGGTTCGTGGGAGAAAAACAAA
Source organism: Acrocyrtus sp. NNG-2020 (assembly GCA_027744115.1). Lineage (NCBI taxonomy): Eukaryota > Metazoa > Arthropoda > Collembola > Entomobryomorpha > Entomobryidae > Acrocyrtus > Acrocyrtus sp. NNG-2020. The sequence goes on from JAHZND010002644.1 coordinate 1,549, forward strand.
TCCAGGGTCAACAGTCCTCACAGGGCATATAATTTCATTTCCCATGATTTGCCAGTCACACATTTTACTTTCTAGTCGTAGCACAACATTACAATTACAACTGCAGCCAGAGAAGTTAGGTTAGGACAGGGGAGGGGCGGAAATGAGATGAGACTCGCTTAACGTTAATGGTAGACTGTCACTTCTGTCCTGTCCAATACTTTACGTATACAATTAAGTTTAGGGATGACGAGGCATATGGGAATACAGCAGAAATATTCTCACCCTGTAGGAAAAAAAAATTCCGTGGAACGGAAACAATAATTTCTTAGCTTAGGTAAGTATCGGTAAAAGTCAAAGTGGAATCTCATGACATTGACAATTCATTTTATTCGCTGAACCAATTCTTACTGCAAACCAATCATGTGTCATACCTGTAAAAAAGCGAGCGATTGTTACGCAATAAACCCATTGTGTTCATATAAATAGATGCATCTCCATATCTCTGTCTCTGCTATGCTCATTGCTCGTACTAAATTGTCATCGCACAAAATAAACCGTCGTTCAGGAATATAACCGTCGTTCTTATAACTTAAACGTCGTTAATATCTCTGTCAGGATGCTTTAGATTTGTAAATCTATTAGATACGTGCCATTCTTTTGTGCATTTATAACATTTTCCATGAGCAGTTGTGTGGGCTGATAAGGCGACTTTGAAAAAGTTTGCTTGTAAATAGCCGTTCGTTTTCCATTAAATTTACTGGATAGAGTTTGTTGAACTTCTTGGCGCAGATATGAATAGGCATTGAGCTATTATATTTTTATAGGTTTTTCAGGATGAATTTATTTATCATCGTGTATTAAATAAATACCGTACTTCCACAGATACAGATGTAAAAAAAGTGTTCGCAGTTAATTACTATATTTTATGCCTTTACTATCTATATAAAAGTACATTAAAAACGGGTGCTAGTGGTCTATGACTATAATGGCGCTCGACAATCATTGTGAAAATCATTCAAAAAGAAATTAATAACCTTTAGACAGAGTAAGGCGCACAGTCATCACGTCCCTAAGCCTAGTAAATTAAACGGTCAGTCCCATTCAGTTCGTAATAATCATTAGTCAACTTTTAATAAACTATTAAAAAAAGTGGCGATAACCGACGACTACTCCATTTTGAGCTGAGTAATGAGGCAGGCTCACAGTAGCGCTATTTTTCGATTAATGTGTTATTTTCATATGCGCTGATGCTAATTTGTATTAGTTGATGATTATAGATAATGGCGCTGATGGGATGGGGTGGCGTTGATAAACTTATATAACCCCTTTTGCACATTTTCATTTCTGTTACAATGGACTTTTGCCTAACAAGACGTGACTTGATTTCCCTACATGATAAGGTGCTAAAAAACACTTCACTAAGATGCTTCTCCTCTTGTGTGATGATTTCAACACAAATTCTCACAAAAAACAACCAGAGCTGAGTGAGCGCCGTTTTTTGCGTGTTTATTATTAAGGCACCTGTCCTACCAAGATATTTTAGATAAGATCCACATCCACCGCTGAACTAAAAATGAAAAATGAAGTCTTAGGCTCATCACCATTATTATTATGCTTTTGCACTTATCATAAAATTGCAGTGAGTATAGGTAAGCATAAAATTAATTTAATAACTGTAGCTTTGAAATGCGGCGTGTGTACCTTAAATCCACATTTTTTTGCGTAAAGTGGCTAATGTGCAGGGTCTATATGTGCAGGTTGAGGTGGTGGGATTAAGATAAGCTGCGAATTGTACATTATTTTGGGGGAGTGCGCAACAATTTATTTTTGGATGTGCGTGCGATACACGCTCGCCATTTTTGTGCGAGTGCACTACTGTGCAGTTCGCATAAGAATAAGTAAGTAATATTGCTGTCGCGTAATTGAGCAATAAAATTTAAGCGGCTAAGTTCAGAGTTCGCAATTTCGCATTCTACTTTTATAGAAGGGAATGGCTGTCATATAAGATCTTACTTTGTCAATAGAGTCCTCATTAATTGCACTCCACGTTTTTTTGAGAGACATCAGATACGTGGAGAGTGATAAGAAGGGGGCACACGACTGTAGTAAATATTTTTATTTTTGCGAGGGAGAGTCTAAAAGAAAATGTTGGAGGAATGCCGACAGTGAATTTGGAGTGGAGGGTGAGGATGAGATGACAAGGGGTAAAATAGTAAATAGTTGGTGAGTTGGTAAATGCCGTCGAAATATTTTATGAGTTTACTCGATGAATGAATCGTGATGTTGACATTTTCTATTCAAATGTCACTGCTGCGGACAAGTTAATATGCGAAATCGTAAGTCGTGTGCAAAAAAAGAATCATGTGAATTATTTTTTTTGCTACATTTTGATTTTTTTTACTAAAGATCAAGATCCTTTGGAAAAATTTGAGTGTTGATGGAGATGGAGATGATGAAAGGAAATTATTTTTTGGAGTGGACAGATCATTTTTAGGCAATAATAATGAATTTATATTTCGTAATGGCCCATTTTAATATTTTCCTTTCCCTTTCTTTGTAGCTCAAGCTGGAAATCGAGTGTGTGACTGCAGTCTCGTTCGTAAAGCAAGAGAACCAGTTGCTGGACTGTCCCTGCTGGATAATGATTTTGAATCTTGTGGCCATGGACATGCTCAAGGCAAGGATACCACCTGTACGCTCGCCACAGCCAAACGGAGCACTGAGCCCTTCAGGAGAGAGAATGGCTCACGGGAATGGAGTGCCACATCCAGGTCCAGGACCAGCCATGAATGGAGCTCAAGACATTAGAAACAGACCGAAAATCCCGTTGCCAAGAGATGAGGATGACGACCCGTACAGCCACGTCGTCGGACAGAAGAATGGCAGAGGGGGAGACAAGCCACCTAAGCTTCCACCTAGAGACTTGAACATTCCTAAGGTACAAAAAAATATATTCATAAGTTTTACTTTTATTGTCTCGCCAAATTGCAAAAATCTAACGGGACCCTCACACAACCGCCACTATAATTAGCAAAAACCTTTTTAAGTAATTGCTCGTATTGTGCGTTTGTCATCACATCACCCCCGAGAGAATCTATTTTTTTCATAGAGAAAAAAGACAAAAGCCGTGCACCATTCAATTAAACACTCGCTCCTAATAACTGTAGTCCAGCCAAAGTGTAGCCTGCGGAATTATACAGAGTGAAAATGAAAAGTGCCCAATTTATGCCGGAAGGCTCATCACATCAGTCCATACACTCTAATAATATCATTTCAATTTGCTTTCCACACTCAATTTTTTTATTAATGTGTTGAGAAAACAAAACGTCCAAATGATAGAGAGATATAGCCAAGAGTAGTAAAAAAATGCCGTCATCACGTCATAAATTCATAATCCACTTCTTTTATTTGATCCGCATTCCAATCCACTGTTGGATTCAGGAAGTTTGAGTGATGCTTATTCTCCCTGACAAAAAGTAAATCCCCAGCGGTTGTACTCTAAACTTAAATAATTAACTGTAGCTTAATAAAGTGCTACCCAAGTGGGAGATATTTATCAGCTTATTTTCGTAGCAATTTTTTTTTCTTGCTGGACCACTTTGAATGGAAGTGATATCATCCTTTGAAAAAAACTTTTAAAAAAATATTATTTAAATGGTCACTCAAGTCAGAATCAGATAGAAAAAAATGTAGGTACCGTTTCGAGGGGATAATGAAGAATTAAATAACAACTGAAAAGTGTTCATTCTACACTATGGGCTCGTCATTAGATGGCGATTGATGATAGCACACAATGGAACAGTAACAATGAGTACCGTTTCGAGAGGATAATGAAGAATTAAATAACAACTGAAAAGTGTTCATTCTACACTATGGGCTCGTCATTAGATGGCGATTGATGATAGCACACAATGGAACAGTAACAATGAGTGTCTCCTGTACACTTTTCAGTTTTTTTTGCTTCACTAGAGCTCTGACTGATGACAACTCGCGATAAAAAAAATATTCTCAAAGTCAGCTACAAAAAAAATAACGTCCATTTTGACTCCCCTGTTAAGTGATTTGTTTGGTGATGATGGGCTGAGAAAATGGATGATGATGGCATAAAAAAAAATTTTGTATCTCGGACTCGATCGAAAAAATTTAGCTCTACTTTGTTGTTGTTGTGAGTGGGTACTCGCGAAAAATATTATGTGGGATGTCGGTTGCAGAAATATAAAGATTGCGATTGGGAAGAGATATATTTTTAGAGGGAAAAAATGAATCACCTTTTTTTCTGCGGAATATTATTTGCACACCGACAAAAAGATTTTGTTTCGAATGTCGTTGAGTGAATATGGGACGCTCTTCAAAAAAAAGTATAAGTAAAATAATGACAGTTATAATGAGCCATCCATCTCAGTTTCATTTTGAAGGACGGAGCAGGAAAAAGAGAACAATGGACGGAATTCAAAAAATCACAACGTGCAATAAATAACCTGCCCGAATGGAAAAGATTTGCGATGGAGATTCCTGTTGATTTTGTGCAGGGGTTGTTGGTGTGTTTACATGGTCAAATAAAAGCAGTCATATATAAGTGCAGGATGAGATTGCAGGATTTTGTTTGGAGGGACAATGACTAAAAAAATAGAAAGATATTTTTTATTTGGTACCAATCATGTACCATTGAAGAAATTGTAACGGTAGTTGAAAAGTTGAAAAGTTCCACGTTTTGTGACCAACAGAATTAGNATTGTAACGGTAGTTGAAAAGTTGAAAAGTTCCACGTTTTGTGACCAACAGAATTAGTACCTGTGTGTGTGGCCGTGTGGGCAGATTGAAAGGGCTTTCTGTGATGAGGATGAAGGCATGAGGTGATGTCACGCTGAAAAATGATGGATTGAGCAAAAGAGATAAATTAAAATTGTTGCGTATTTTTTTGCACAGCCCGACTATGACGATTCTATGATGGAAGATCAAGAGCCGAGGATAAAGCCGTTCTTTAATTCGTCCAGGAACAGCAAAGAAAAGCAGCAAGCCAAGGATCGCAAATATGGTATTGTATTGTTTAAATTGCTACACTTGGAATGTGGGAGGAGAAGAAAAATTAATTAAATTTATTTGGTTTATTTTTTTAAAAAATAGACGACCCTTACTATTGCGGATTAAGAGCTAGAATTCCAGCATTCGTTCAGAGAGCTCTGCCACAGAGGAACAAAGGGGATGCCGCTGAGAAGAGGGAGAGGGAGCTTGCAGCTAGAAATGGACATGTACTTCCTCCCCCTGGACATGTCATGTTGCCAAATGGACATCCGCTCCCTATGCACCCACAGAGATATGGACCACCCGTTCCAGGCCATCCAATGATGTGGCATGCTAAATCTGTTGACTCTGGAATGGGTACACTATTTTTATTAAGAAATTATTTTTTTAGAAATTACCAATTTCATTGCTATAATTAATAATGAATTCTTTGTTCCCTTTTCGCAGCTTCAATTCATTCAAATCCGTACGCAGACCCACTCTCCATCAGAAAACCGCCCGGAATGCCAGACAAATATTCTTGGAACCATACATTTGAGAGTGGTAAGTTGAGCAAGGCCAAGTAAACTAAATAATTTAGCCAATTTTATTTTTACCGCGAAAATTTTACTGTTTTCGTAAATGATTAAGCATTTTTAACAAGTTATATTAGTATCACGCATGAACTTATATATACTCCCCTACTTAATAATAGCACTTTGTTGCACAATTTTTTACTACCTTACTATGAAAAATTATATTTTGTATTTTTAATTGAGAATTTTTAATTGGGATTTTTACCTAAGTATATAAAAAGTATAATGCATGCATTTACTGCGCAAATATCAGTTTTCGTAATTTTACACTTAATGTATTAATAAAAAATGAGCGATGAAGCGAAATAGTAAGGAGTAATCCTTCAAATACTTTTTAATTTCCAAAATGTTCTCAGTTTCTGACTGACGGAAGAGAAAAATATCAAATTTTAATTGTTTTGATCTTATGCATACTTATTTAAAGGACTTTTGTACAAAAATTATTATCTTTTTCTTCTTCTTTGTATACTGTCCCTTCTACTTTTCTTTTTTGGGATCAAATTTCATTTAGTTTTTGACGGACACTTTTGGGCTCTCTGAATTCTGACAATTAGCAAAAATAGTAAACAAAATTGCTGTACTTTTGGGTAGTAAATTAAAGTAGCTGTTGATAAAATTTTTATTTCTATCACTGCGAGGGTCGCACTTTTACGCATTTGTTAAAACTGCAAATTAAAATAATATTTATCACACTTGTACATTCCTACAAGTACCCCACTAGAAAACAAAAGTAAGACGTTTTGGAGTAATAATTTTCAGCAGTATTTTTAGACTTGTCTTATGTTCATACTAGGTCAAATGTAGGAAGTGATGATGACGTGTAGGTAAATGAAAGATTCTGACAATTAGCAAAAATAGTAAACAAAATTGCTGTACTTTTGGGTAGTAAATTAAAGTAGCTGTTGATAAAATTTTTATTTCTATCACTGCGAAGGTCGCACTTTTACGCATTTGTTAAAACTGCAAATTTAATAATTATTTATCACACTTGTACATTCTCAAGTACCCCACTGAAAACAAAAGTAAGACGTTTTGGAGTAATAATTTTCAGCAGTATTTTTAGACTTGTCTTATGTTCATACTAGGTCAAATGTAGGAAGTGATGATGACGTGTAGGTAAATGAAAGTAGAAAATGTACTTATGTAATAAATTTTTGCATGTAGTATAGTAGCCCCGTAGTGACTAGGTAAGATATTTTAAATTGATATTGATATCAAATAGACTTTTGAAAGAGAAATAATGAAGCAGTCGTAGTCATAGTCAGTTTTTAGTTTCCGCTTATCTTGTAACGATTTCCGATTTGGCTGTTAAGTAGCATATTTTGCAGAAAAAAAGAGTCATGCCGTTTTCCCACGGGTAAAACGATAAAGTCAAAGTGCAAAAAGAGGCACACTCGCCGTCATCGATTTTTTGCTTAATGTAAAAATGTAAAATTGAATTGCAAAGTGGCTCAGTACAAATTGAAATTGCAAATGAAGACAAAACAAAAGGATAGCTGCTTCAACACTTGCAAAAAATGACAATCTGCGCAGATGGAATGGCCTGTGCAAAGTACAGAGCTTTAATTGGCCGCTAGTTGTGACATGCCGGCAATTTTATGGCATTTAGTTAGAATTATCAAAGTGAAATAATCAATCAAAGTTAGTAAGTGGGCATTTCGATGCTCTTCCTTGTTAGATAAAAGGGAGTAGTGTGGACTGTGAACTGACGACTTCGTCTTTTTTTAAAGAAAAATGACTTGAAATTAATTGCTGAGCATGTGTAATATTGTAATTGTAGTAATAACTGCAGAATTAAGAAATTGCTTAAAAATAATTAAGATTTTTTAAAGAATTAAATCGTAACTCCAAATTTTTTTACTTATTGTTCCTCCATGCTTGAAAATATGAAGAAACTGAGGAGAGCGAATGGGAAAATTACTGGCAGTCCTGAGCGAGTCCTCCGGAAGTTGTAGTGATAGACAATTGAGAAAAATGTGACTTGTTTTGTAGAAATTTGAGTTTATTTAGTTTGGTAGGCTCCGATTTTTAAAGAAAAAGTAAATAGGATTGTTCTTTTAAGAAAACATTTTTTAGACTGAACGTTATCATTGAAAAGATTGAGAAATTTGAGGAGTAATCGTTAAGATGTTTTCTCGACTTTATCAGTTTTAGCTAGGTAGGATGTTTCGAATTTGCAGTTAAATTTTTGCTTAGGCTAGTTGTGTCTTTCAGATATTTTTGAGTCAACTTTTTTTGCCATTTTAAATTTAGAATGCCATGAAATATGTATATTTGCAAAAATGCTGTTTAATAAATAGGTAGCTAATTTAAGTTAGGTCAACCGTCCAAAAAAATTTAAAACTCTTAACGAGTCAAACATGTTCAACTAAATCTCATCTGGAAAATGTCCCTTCGGTTTAAACCAATCAATACCGACGAAAAGCGCTCTGTGAGTTCCCCAAATATACATTTACTTTATAGTAAATTGGCTAATTAACAAAAAATTATTTATTTATTTATTTATTCCGTAACAAAATTGGCCACAGCGCATTAACGCTATATACATCGTACTAATGTTCAGTAGCTTTCCGACAACTTATTTAAGCCACTCGCTATTTTGTCACATTTGCTTAGATTTTAAAGATTTCGAAATTCAGGACTAATCCATCGTACTTTTCCAAAAAAACTAACTGAACCTAACAAATTTCATTATAATATCGCTCTCCTCCTCTGCTTTCAACTAAACCTAATTAACACAGTTTTTAATGGACAGCACTCACATCACCTTTCAGAGCTATTTTGCTGAAAGGCTAATGTATTAGTGCCCTTCGTACGTGTCACTATCTTTGAGTTATTTCGGAATTGAGCTCAATTCTACAGTCCAGAAATGAATGTCACATTCCAGTAGAACTCTTTTTGGAATCTTTCCAGTACCATTTTTTTCCAGCACTTGTACGAAATTTCGGATCTCTACGATATAATTTTTTTTAGTTTAACTTTTGCACGCGCATGCAATTTATGTCCTGTAATATAGCTTTTTTGTTTAAAATTAAAATTTAGACAATGACCGTATTTGCAGTAAAAAAAATTTAGGCATGTCCCGTCTCTTCTTTTACCGCAACTGCACTCTACACACTTGCAAAAATTGATTGTAAATTTTTGGTGGCACAATTCTGCATGTGACACAAACAAATTCACAACTTTTAGACTAGTTTTTTGTTGAGATATTCACTCACTCGCGCTTTTTTTGTTATGCATGCGCCAATATAGATTTTTTTAAATCGCAAAAGGAAACGAGTTATTCTACTCAAATCTAAATTGAAATTTCGTTGTAATTTTTCTAATATTTGTATTCTCTCTCTATTTTATAGAGTCGGACTTGAGTGAGTCAATATACGCCCCTATTTATGGCCGTTTGCCATTACCCATGAGAAATCCTAACACATTTGCTCCACAACCTACTAGAGTTGCCTACGTTGGTGATTGGGAGTAAAAAACCTAGTAAAAATATTATTTTTTATATATAATATATATGACCTGACAAGGAATTTTTTTTATAAAAACAGTAACACAAACTTTAAGCTAATTTCTAAGATATAACAACGGATATTATATCATCACAGGAAAAAAAAGTCGAGTTTTCCCTAAAAATATATTAAATATGGCTACACACTCCGCTACAATAATACACTACATTACTATTGGCATAATTAATAATTAATGATTAATTAAAAGATACATTTTTTGAAGCGTTTTTAGTTTCAGTTTAGTTAATTATTATTGGATGCTCACCTCCAGGGAAAAATAATAATTTTTTGGTTGATGATAAGCTCAACCTGAAAAAAATGATAAGACAATGCTTATGTAGATTTGTTTTTTGAGAGGAGCCACTAAAAATAGGAGTTTAATTATGGAACACGCTATTTTATATTTTGTAAGACACATTTTCCATTATTTTATAAAAAGAACTTTTATGCAATTACATTTTAAGGGAAAAAAATATATCCGTGTTGAGTGTGTGAATGTGTAGATATGTGAATATAAGTGCGAAAAAAACAGGAATGTATAAATAATAGTTTACTCCTACTCCTACTAACCTTTTTACATTTATGATTAGTCTATAAGAAAAGCGTGTATTGTAAATGTAGCGGTAAGCCAACAATTTTTTTACGAGTTAA
>JAHZND010002645.1:0-10874 GCA_027744115.1 Acrocyrtus sp. NNG-2020
CAACAACCGAGTCTGTTTACATCAACAAAAACGAAATCCCAGAGCCAATCTCGCTCTCGCCCTAACTCAAGCTTCAGGTTTCAAGTTTTCTCTTTTTGCGTCGAGTCTCAGCTTTTGTCTTTTTTCCTACGTAAAATTTCACCATAAGCCAAGTGCAATATCTAGAGCAATGCTGCCTCTTTTTTTTATTGAGGAAGGGAAGGCAGAAAAAAAGTGTTTGGCCGACTCTAAATTAATGAGATGAAGTGAGAAATACATTTTATATATGAGAGTGGTTTTGAGGTCCTTTAGCTCTCTGCTCTTGTGACTGCTGCAAGCTCAATGAATATGACATGGCGTGTGTGCTCATGTTTTAAAAAGTGGCCTTCATTCACGAAAAGGCAGGCAGGACGGGGCTGACCATGAATCCATTCTCACTCACGTTTCGATCTGTACCGCAATAGAAGGAGCCATAGCCACTCAGCCACTGTTTTACTTTTCCCTTCCTGCTTTTACTCCATCCATCTCTTTTTTTTCGCGGAGGGAGAGAGGTTTGACTCTAGAAATGCAATTTATTTTGCATTTTTATGCTTTGGCATTGACATGTTCCCTCCATGCATTTTTCGCATGTGAAGCTCCGCTAATGTTGTAGCGTGTTCCCTCAGACAAGCCAAGTGGCCTTCTCTCGGCTTCTCGTGTGCTGTGCTTTCTTCGCTTGTTTGCGTAGGTCGTCAATGCCGCTGTTTTGCTACTAATGCCTTTCTTTCTCCTCAGCTCTGATAGAATATATTTGGGTGGAAGTGGAACTAGGAAGGAATAAACTTATTTTTTCTGCTGTTCACCCTCTCTATAATATATCCGCTTTGTTTTTGTTTGGAAAGAAAGGAAGAGTGGAAAAAAGTGGAAGGCGGTTGTCCCATCGCATCGCACACTCCTCTCAGTTCTTGTCCACTTCCCAGACAGAGAGGATGAGCCTGTGCCGACTCACCCGAATTTCCGCTCTTCTCCCTTTCCAGAGATATTTACATACCGGCAACGTCTACACCTGAGTTTTTATTTCAATCACTGAGAAAAATACATACAACAACAACTACTATTTAATTAGCCTAATTAGCATTTAGTTTTTACAAATAGCTAGGTGTGTGCAGCTGTGCCGTGCAAGAGAAACTTAGCTTTGAAGAGCTTTCACTTCATACACTCGAAACATTTTTTATTCAGCCTATAAGAAAAAAAATCTTTTTCTTAACGAAATAATTTGGAGCTTCTACAAATAACAGCAGATGGGAAAAAGTGCTTAAAAAATATAATGCCTTGCAAGAAAAAATAAGTAGAATTTTTTGCCTATTGTGACTGAAAGTTTAATATCGGAGTACCTCACCGAAAGTGTCTTCCAAATCTGTGCTCTTCGTCTACTCTTCATTCGTACCTCGTACCTCAATCTCACTTCTTGCCTGCGTAATAACAGGTTGACTAATTTATTCTGGCCTAGTGTAGCTGTGCAAAAATACATAAAATGGAGTTTTCCGAGCTTAACTTCTAAGTACCTTACAAAAAATACTACAAAACTAGCAAAAATCTTATACCTGCTTCTTTAAGTAAACTATACAATGCTTATTGAGGAGAATATATCAAAAGTGCAAAATAAGTGCAAAAAGTGCAATTTGCAAAAAGAAAAAAACATTTACTATTTGCCAGTACTATTATTCCTAGTTCTTAACGGCACGTGTGGATAAACTTATATTATACGACTCACATCATATCATCCCTGTCTACTCATTTCCGAATTAGTGTTTTTTTGGAGATGTGCTGGTAATGGTGTCGCCGTCCTTCATCAAAAGCTAGGAGAAAAGGTAACCTCCACCTACCACACTGACACTGAGACATATCCACAAATCCACACATCCACCTCCACACTTTTGTAAGCTTACTACTCTCACCTTGAGCAGAAAACTAGCTTTTCCACTCTTTTTTTTGCCGTCCGAGCTTTATTTCCTTCTCTTGCTTTTCTCCAGCCAAGGTCACTCTCTCCATCAACCAGCTTCACTTTTCCCCCTTCTCATGACAAAATTTCAGTGGAGAGAGCAGAAGTCTGCTCTTTGTTTTTTTGGAAGTTGATGAAGGACACAAAGTAAAGAAAAAAAATATTTGCGGCAGCAAAAAAATTTCCCCGTCTTGTACGACTTCCCAAACTCACCACGTTTCTCTCTCTCTCTCTCTCTCTCTCTAATTTACGTAATTCAGCTCCAGTAATTTTATTTTTTTTGCACTTGGAAGGTTGCCCTTATCAACCTGCCATATATATTACTTTTTGGGAAGGAAAAGTCGTTCGAGTTCATTCCAAGTATTTCCCGGAGAAAAAATTGGCGAAAATATTTTCGTCAACGGATATATAGAAATATTTTGGAGTGACATTGAAGGAAAGTTTCTGAGCGGGCTGAAAGTGGACGTGTGTGCATTTTAAATGTATAAAAGGCTGGGTGGCTACTATGTTTAAAGCTCACTTGCATTTTTCTTTTCAATGCCATTCCCCATGCCGCCACTCCACTCAGCCTTTTTTACCACCTGAATGGGTGTCTTGCGTGACCACCTCGGTCCCGAAATAGCCTTGCCACTTGCTCATATTATACCGGGAGCAAGTTTCTTGTCGTCATATATCTATTTACCTTTTTGCTGTTTTTTATTCATTTCCTCCGTCCACTTTCACCGCTCACATAGCTCCAAGCATTTTTTATTAGTTGGCGATTCCAATACCTTTTCCTTCTTTTTTCCCTTCGCTATTTATAGCGGGAATGACCTAGAAAAGTAGCGGCTTTAATTCCGCTCTCCCACCTAGAAAAGCTGATCACGTTTGGAATCGCTTGGATTTACCTTTCTCCTTGAAGTATGGCCACTGGTGAGCTTTACTTTAGGAAAACCTACGTCAATCCTTACCCAAGGCCCTATGCCATTTTGCTTTACATGCTTACAGCTAGCAAAAAAATGTAGGAGACAGAACCTGCCAGGTTTGCACAGAAGAAAATAAGAGAAAAGCTCATTTCCGAGTACATGCCCAATGTAATGCATCCTCTTTAGCTAATTATTTTTTTCTTGTGAATTTTTTTGTTTGCTAGTTCGCAAAAATATGGGGTTTCTGCCACTGCGGGGTTTCGATACAATTTTCATTTTCTCCTGAATTTTTGCGATCTTTCCTTTGTCTGGGAAATGCGGTTATCTAGTTATATTTCATTTTGAAGGGGAAAGAAGCCATATTAGCATATTTATTGAAGGCGGGCACTCTGCTATATGAAATTACGCAAAGGTTTTTTTTGGGGGTTCACGGGTGAAGCCGGAGAAATGAGGAAACGTGCCAAGCTCAGCAGCAGAGCATCAATTTCATTTGTATGATTTTTGTGGCTGCCAGGTGACCTCTTTAACTTTCCCCAGTTGTTACAAGTGAAAACAGCACAGAATTAATAATTAAATAGGAAGCGGATTCGGGATGGGAATATGGCTCAAGGTTTTTATGGAGGAATGCGAAATTTAAAAAAAAACTGTTTTTGTGAGGGGAAAAGTGCCACGCCGGCAAAGCGAGGAGATATTGTTGTGGAGTTGGAACTGGGAGAAAATGCTACTTTCTACTTTTCTCCGTTTCGTGGGATGACCTGACCTTCGAAAAAGAGAAGGAAAGTAGGTCCGCTATCATTTTACAGTAGGCCGGGCATAATAATATGTTTTCGCCTCCTCGGCTGTGACTTTGTCTCTGAGCTGAGCATGTTTTCGGTGTTGCTGTTGCTCTCCTCCACCTTCATGTTAATATTTTAGCAGAGAGTGCTCCCATTTTCCAGTAGTCCGCTTTTTGGCTTTGTCCTCGCTCCTCAAACGGTGTCATATGCAACCCGAAACTTACAGAATTAGGCATGCCAAATGCCAGGTTCTACCTAAGTGGGGATAAAATTGTCCAGACATTTGAGCCCAAAATTAATTTTGCTGCGATATCATCGCTTACCTCTCTAAACATATAATTTTATTAAAGGGCGCTCACAGTAGGAACCAGTTTTTACTTGCTCACACATCCTTAACTTCTCCCCAGCTAGATGTTGGCAGAAAATATGTAAAAAAAATACCTATAAGTTGTCCAAAAACGTTTTAACGGTTTCTAAGGAATTTTTTTAATGACCTAGATAATTGTCGTAAATTAAACAATTGGTGGGGCATAGTGGGCCCGCCAAGAAAAATAGTAAACTTGAGACTCCAAACTCTTCAGTGGAAGTCGTAAAAATATTTTTTTTAAAATAAAAAATGGGTCGGAAAGGATTTGTAATTGATTTATTATCCATTGTCATTGTAACCTTCTACCAAAATATATACAGTGCAGAAAGATCATTTTAAAGAATACTCCAAAATATTTTGGTGTTGTAAGTGCAAGTGTCCTGAAAAAGTATTCCAAATGGCAAATTAAGTGTTATGCATTGGTTAGGACGTCACCATTTTTCCTATCGGTAACTCCTGCTGACGCAGACTTCCTCGTGTGTAGGTAAATAGCCCACTTCCATTATCCAATTTAGTTTTCCATCCCCCAGTAATTTTTTCCAGACACTTCCACGAGTGCTACTGAAGCGTACTGGACAAAAATACAACACATATTTTCACTCGAGCCAGACTGGAAATAAGGAAATGTTGGGAGGTCTGGTGACCTCTCACCTCTCACTCCTTCTCGCATATGTCCCAGAGCGTATTGCTTTGATAAACAAGCGCATTTTATTTCAATCTTGTCAAGATCAAGGCAAAGGCACAAGGTCAGTCCACACAAATCCACATCAGCTCATCTTTCTGTCCAGCTCACGAGGAAAAATGTCAGCATAATATGGCACGCTAGTATTTTCATACAATGTATGTGCCTTTACTGCGACGCAGTCACTGAAAAATCTTTCAGACTTTCCTTTCATTCTCCGCACCAAGTTGATGAATTGCAAATAAAAATTTGCAAACTTTTTTACTCTGTCGAATGAAATCGAAATCATTTTTTCCTTGTCGTTATCTCCGTGCCACTACTGACCTAGTCACCTTTTCTGGCCAATCTTAAAATCCTGTGTAGTTTGTTATTCCCCTGAGAGATCAATGATGGACGTTGTCCACTATATTTTTGAGCAGCGTGCGTACCTAGTTAAGATAAAAAAATTGTGAGGGAGCAATAATTTTTTAATTTTTACATAATAATTTTTTGTTGTTGTCTAATTTTTGGCTGTGGTGTAGAGGGAGCATCATTAAAAGGATGGCTGAAAGTAGCGCTGTCCACACAGATCTTTGCGTAAGTGGGAACATCAACAAGTCTGACTCTGGCGGTGGCTGTCTCACTCCTGAAGGAACAAGCACAGCCTTGTCTTCCCTTTCCACTTCATCCTCCTCAGTGGTCTCATCTTGCCAAGGCCAGGGTGAAGGTCAAGGCCAGACTGCGACGGCATCACAATCACAGGCGGGAGTGGCAGTATCCCAGCATGTCATCAAGATTGAGACTAGTAACCATTCCGAAGTGGAGAGAGCACATGCTCCGCCATCCCAACCAACTGCACCACCACCCATTACAGGTAGTAATAGTGGAGTCCCTGACTCCGGAGTCCTTCGAGTCAGACACGTTACATTGGAGGAGCGAGAACTCCCATCTCAGGTGGAACAGCAGAAGCAAAGTTTGACTGTGGTTCGTACTCCAGTCCAGTTGCAGAGCGGCCTTGTCATTGGAAAGCTAGCTAGTGGGTTACCTTCGCAGCCTCCTCAGAAAATGGGGAGACCGGCTAGGGTCCGCTCTCCCAGTCCGATGGAGAGCGAGACAGAGCGCGAGCGCTCCAGAAGTGGGAGCAGGGCACAGCCACCAGTCCCAGCCAAGTCCAAGGAGAGATCACACATACTCCCGAATGGACAGTGGAACACGGACGACACCAAAGAGGAGGACTATCAGTCGCTGGCAGTTTACACTGTGAGTGATCTGCCCACTGAGGATGAGGAGGAGAATAGGGCGGAACGGTCTCTTCCCAGGAACTTGTACCTGAAGCCGAGTGGCGTTAACAATGAGTTCGTTGGCGTTTTTAGTAGTGATTACATACCGGTTGGCACGAGATTCGGGCCTGTTGTAGGGGAGCTGTGGCACCCTCAGGAGGTTCCGGCGAACACCTGTAGAAAATATTTCTGGAGGGTAAGCTGAGATTTTTTGATTTTTTATATAATATAGTAGCAACATCGAAAAAGGAAAAAAAGGTCTTCATACGTACTTATTTTAATGCACAGGTTTACAAGAATGGGGAGCTTGCATCGTACCTGGACTGCTTCAACACGAGCCGCTCCAACTGGATGCGATTCGTAAATCCAGCTTTCTCCTCCGACGCACAGAACCTGATCGCGTGTCAGTTCAAAACGGATATTTATTTTTACACTGTTAAGCCTATTCTCCCCAATGAGGAGTTGCTTGTGTGGTACTGCAAGGAGTTCGCTGAGCGACTGGGCTATCCTTCAAGTGGAGAATTGATGCTGGCTAAGCTTCAGGAAACAGTTTCTACAGCTCCTCAATCCAATCCAGTCCCACCTATACCGTCACAGGAGAGAGCTCCAATTAAGGAGACTACTCCAAACATTTTATCATCCCCTGGGAAAGAAAGTGAAGGTAGTCGTGGTCAACTTACCCCAACGAACTGCTCCGTTCGGTCGGACGAAGGTTACCAAAGTCATGGGCATCAGGATGACGACCCTCTCCTGACTCCACCCGGAGGAGATGTCTCATCTGACTCCGACTACGACAACAATTATGTCCTCGACTTCAGCACGAAGTCATCCTCCGCCTCCTCCACTGGCTCGCCGTCGTCCTCTCAAGATGAGTGCAGCAACGGGAGTAAAGGGCTTGATCGTAATGAGCGAAAGTCAAGCTCCGAGACGGAGTCTGCTAAAAGTCCCACCAGCAGTAATGAGTTCCGCAAAGTGAAAATAAAAATGCCGAAGGCGTACTCCGCAAACAATCCCGATAAACTAGGGCGATTTCATCATTACCATCACCATCAAAAGCCAGCGCATTCACTATCTCCGCCTGGTTCTTCTCATTCTAGCTCTATTGGTGAGCCGTCACCACCTCCGGCGATATCTCCGAGGCATAAATTGCACAGAGCGAGGAAGGACATGGACTCCTGCAGTTCGACAATTGGCTCTGGTGGTTCGCCGTCTTTAGAAGAGTCGGCGGTGGAACAAAGTTACCCGAGGGAGGGCTCCAGCCCTGCTCCTGCTGCCTCCATTCTGGAGAGCATCTTGTTAAGAAAGCTTGCTGGGGGAGAGGCAGCCCAAAGTCCACCCTCTCCACCTAAACCTAATCAGTTCATGCATGTCGCGGCAAAACCCCCGGTGTCCAACAGCGGAACGCTGAGCGATCCTTACCTGTACAAAAAGTCGTACCGCTACTCCACTTCAGTTAATTCTGGGTCCAATACAGCGTCCAGCCAACCTCCAGTCCATCAAAGTCCACCGAGAATAGTGAGGCGGTCGCCAAGTCCCAGGAGATGCTCTCCGATTCCGATGACAGTTTCTTCCAACCATCATCCCGGTAGCATACGCTCGTCCCCGCCGAGAGTTAGGCTTCTCGCGGTGGACTGCGATGATTTAAGAGAGCCCGGAGGACATAGGAGGACGTTACCACCGTCGGCAGCTCCACATCATGGGCCGCCTTATCCCCCTATGGGACCACATTCCCTTCAGCACGGCTCACTGCCCCCTCCACACTCCCAGGGAAACTATCCGCCGTTTGCTGGACATCCACCTGCAGCACATCACTCGCCTCCGTCCTCAGCAGCGTTGTACTCTCACCCACACCATCCGCACCATCATCACCATCCCCATCCTCACCATCCTTCAAATGCGTCGCCTGCTCCACCTGGAGGGCCACCACCTCCAACATCTTTACTAGTTGAAGCACATCATCACCCTCACCAGCCACCCCACCACCGGAGACCAGACTACGGACCAAAGTATGCAGAGAATGGGGGACCTCCTCCACCTCAGCCTCCTCCTGTTCACCACTTCCCTCCCAAGGACTCCCCTCACCCACCTTCCTCACAAAGCCCGATGATACCACCTGGACATGACTACTCTAGACCGTCACCACATCACTCCCTCCCCCCTGGTGGAATTCCACCTCCTCATGGAATGGCTCTTCCTTTCCATCCTTCCTTCTCAGAACGACAACAGCGGAACCCACACTTCGGGAACGTACACATGTTTAAGGAACTAACTCCTCTAATGATATCACCCCCGGGTGGCAGTGACTGCTCCTCCGACAGTCTTAAAGAGCATGACTCTGACGGAGAAAGTTTTTTATTCCTATTTTCCTTAAATTTCCACTAAATTAAGTCTAATTTCCTATATTGCAATTATAATTAAAGGTGAGAAGCCCCACGAGTGCGACATTTGTCATAAACGGTTCTCTTCCACATCCAACTTGAAGACCCACCTGAGGCTACACTCCGGTCAAAAGGTTAGCTCCTGACTAAACAGTAAAACTTGTGTTTACAGGAAATAAATTAAATAAAATGCATAACTACATTGAGCCTTCTCTTATTTTTAATAGCCCTATGCTTGCGACCTCTGTCCGGCCAAGTTTACACAATTCGTTCACCTGAAGCTGCACAAGCGTCTTCACAACAATGAGCGTCCTTACGTGTGCTCCACCTGTTCCAAGAAGTACATTTCCGCTTCAGGCCTCCGCACGCACTGGAAAACAACAAGTTGTAATCCAACTCCGGAGGATGAACTCAGTCTTCAGCAGAGGTCAAGTCCAACCAACCAGCAGCAGAGTAGTGGTCCTTCATCTCAGCATTCCAGTCCTCCCTCGGCGTCATCTTCCTAACGACTACGCTCACTCAGATGAAGGTTACCTAATCGTTCCTCCTGTTATTAAACTATTCACTTAACTCAATTTAGTTCCATTCAGTGTTAATTATAATTTTTGGAGTTTTTTAAATTTCTTTAGAAATGATTGACGTGGAAACTCACGAGGACAGCATGTCCTGCTCCTCCCCACCTCCAATGATGCTGAGCTCGATGAAGCCCGTCGAGGTCGATGTGGACATGGGCCACCATCACCATCATCATCTCAACTCCCGCGTTACCGAGTCCTCCCGCGAGTACACCACCATCATCATCTCAACTCCCGCGTTACCGAGTCCTCCCGCGAGTCCAGTCACCACTCCCGTCCTCCCATCGAGTGCAAGTAGATCTTCAAAACTAAGTGGCTTTGTTCCATGACTTCACAACAAAAAATCAAATCTCTGCCTTTTTATTAAAAAAAAATAAAAATGAAGCTCGTCATACAATTATGCGCCGCTTTTTATATCTACCTATCCATAAAGGAGTAAAAAGAAATCAATCTTTTTCTAGAAGAAATAAAAAACAATCAATTTTTATCAATCAACTTTTAAAAAATATATAAAAAATTATTTTTAAGAATGGGGAAAACTATGTTGAAACAAAAGTAAAAACTTGTAATCAATCATCGTTTTATAGCTAAGGTGGAACAAGAATTTAAAATCTCCCGCTAAGTATTTTTTGCATATTATTTTAGTCCGCTGTGTTATTATGATGTAGTATTCTCCGTTCTAGTTTGTAAAATAATATTCATCATTTTTTGTTTAGCATTTTAAACTGTCGTTAAAGATAAACTTGTACCCTGTGGGGTACTGTTGTGTTTTTTAATTACTATGCTAGTTAAAAATATATTATTTAGTGTACCCACTTTCGTCTAATATTTTTTTGTTCATACAAAAACAAGTCCTTTTTTACTATTGCTAGTGTTATGATGACATTTAAAAAAATGATCTATTCAAGTTAAATGACTAATTTTTACTGTTTAACTGTAACCCTCGTTAAAACTTATAAGAAATATTTTTTGTGTAAGTTATAAAAAAACAGTTTTCGTTTTTGTTGTTTTGCTGCCGCCCACGCAGCACTCTCCGTAGGAAGAAAATGGTAAATAAACTGAACCAAATTTGTATGAGAACAGACGTGTCTTCATTCCGTCTTACGATATAAAAAAAGCTTTTTAAATCTGATGGCTGATCTATTTAAAAGAAATAATAATGAACTGCGTAAGCTATAGAGTAATAAATTGATCTGTAAAAAGTTAACTGTTAGATTGAGACCATTTTTGCTATGTATTATTAGTTAAGTGTCAGCTAAAGTTTAAGTGTTAAATGTGGTAGTTAGTTTTACGTAGGCGCTAAGAGGACAGATGAAAAATATAAAATGGTGAGAGGATTTTCATGTAAAAGTGATAACTAATAAGTGTTGTAAAGAATTTAGTAGTCCTCAAAATAAATTTTAATTTAAAATGGGAAGTGTCCTCTCATTTTTTTGTAGGAATATGGAGGGAGCTAAAGGCGTCTTTTTTTATTTCCTACGCCCAGTTTTAAAACGCGTCGTTATAGAGTAGTGAGGGGAGATGAGAAAAATTGTAGTATAGTAGAGTAGGAAAATATGTGCGAGGAGATTTTTGGGGAAAAGATGGAGAAAGTGAAGGTGGACGTAAAGCTTGCTTTTGTTATTTAGATAAGAGTAAAGTGAATCGGTTTTTTTGTAGCTGTTTCATTTTCACCGTCGGTAGAAAAAATCTCTTTGGCATTGTGAAATGTAATGTGAACAAGTGAAAAGCGTCCAAATGTCCATGAATAAAGATGTGTACACCTTCACAAATATACCTGTGATTCGAATGGGTTTAGTTGCAGTTTATTAATCATATCACTAATATTTAAAAATCATGACAGTATCATATTATAAATGACATAAAACGGCAAAAAGCATTTTTCTTCAATTGGAACGTCTGAATAATAAAATTGACTATTATAAGCATTTGGAATAAACCTAACATATATATCCCGATTTGTCATTTTTAT
>JAHZND010002646.1:0-32518 GCA_027744115.1 Acrocyrtus sp. NNG-2020
CAAAAAGGCAATAAATACATTCGGGTTACACAACTTCACCATATCGCACCATCAGGAGTCTTGTAGCCCAACTTAGTTTTCCCTTTTTTAAAAAATGGACTACTATTGTGCGAATTTTCTTGCTAGGATTACATGATGTTGTTGATCACAAAAAATGTTTTTTTGTGCAACTTGCATTGAAAAGAATTAGTTCTGTTTGCCTTACTTTTTTTGACAGTCAGGCACTGCTTCCTTCTTTAGCTTTCATATCGCTCCCAGTTTTCCTTCCCTTTTCAGCTGAGGAGAACCGTTTTTTTTGCATTATTGTCGCGATTCTAGACTAACTGCAGTTTTGGCCACTCAGCCCACACTTTTTTTCTTATCACAAGCGGTGCGATGTCGTGCAAAACTGCAGAGCTGAGAGAGTCACCGAAAATTTGTGATAACCGCTATTTTGGTTCATTATCTTATCAAAAGTGACAATAGTCTTATCCTTTGCTCAGGTCAGTAAAAGTCCGTTGGCGAACTTTTATTTTTGCGAGATTGCTAGAGTGGTGAGCTACACTTGTTAAATAGTTTGTTGGAGTGCGGTCCTCCCAAGTGAGGCGCAGAGTGGAGCAAGTTCAGATGAGAGAACGTCTGCAGCAGGAAGCCGTTGTGTGGGGAGCATGTTGGCTGCTAGAGGATGAGGATGGATGTGGGATGGAAACGAGTCTAAATTGGTTACTCTAGAGAACTTCATATGACTTTTGTTTGTAGAAGGAGAGGAGACTCTGTGCTCCATCCAAAGTGAAAGACTTGCTGTGTCTGCTGTAGCGCTCCGTGAACTTATTTTATTTTGCACAAGAGCGAAGAGCGTCTACTACGACTGCAGGAACCGCCACTTACTCATATCATCACTGCCATCATTATTACATTTTGTGTAATAGGAACAAAAAAATATATATCGTACAGAGCCAGTCACACATTTTTTATAGCTTTTTTACGCCACCATCACCAAATCCTTTTTATTCACTGAAAGATCTACATCAGAGATTACTGTTGCGGTCTCACCAAAAAAACCGTACTCATTTTTGCAGCATTAAAAAATAAATGTCGCTGTCAATTATTTTCGTGCAATTAAGATTAAGACAGCATCAGCCAGCCGAGTAGCGAGCTCTAGATGGAGAACCACTAAAATTGGAATTCTACGCGTGACCATTTACGGATTCCGTGATCAGTGGCCATATTGTCGGGAAAGTATTTTCTTCTCAACTTTTTCCTCCTGGATTTTTACGCTGTACTAAATGAAAAGTCTTGGAATCCTGGTTTGCCTGCCCGGCAGGCGATGAGTGAAATTTCGTGGGAGACGGTTAATGAAAACGGGAGACTACGCTTTCTCATCCTATATTTTTTCCCAGAAAACACTTCAGCTTTTTTTTGGAGCCTTGTCGCCCTGTGTAGCGCCAAAAAAAATTCCAACGAGTGAAACTAAGGCTTCCAATTTTCTACCTATTTATTTTTCTGGGAAGTTGGTGCTGATGCTGGTGACGCTCCGATTCCGGCGAGACAGTTGAAACCAATATTACTAATAATGATAACTACCGTCGTAGCAAACAAAGCGGCATAATTTTTTTTTCTCCTCAGGAAATACCTTGGCGCACTGCTGTTACTCTGGCACGTAGAATGGAACCATATTCCAGAAGCTATTGCGAGCCATTTCCTCCCATTTATAGTCTATTTTTTTCCACTGGCTCCATCCAGCTTCTTCACAGGGTTATGCCCACACTAGCTAGCAAAGTTTGAGGGGAGAGGGAACAATAAAACTGTCACAAATCATTAAAATCTCTGGTACAAAATTGTCTAGCGCAACCCTTCCACAACGTAATCCCTCCGTCTCTGCCACTTCCACATTTTATATGAAAATGTACTACATGACATGGAACAAAAAAATACTACTACACCGTTCCCACTCCGATCACATTCCGTTTCCAAACAAAAAATCAACTACACATAAACAGTTGCAAAAATCTTTCCAAAAATTTTTCTTTCCCTCCACTTTCCTCCACTGTCACATTACAAAATCTGCTAAAACCTCCAAAAATTTTCTAATTTTTTTTTCTCAGTATGCATTCCATTCCCAAAAAATAATACTATATTTTTACTCCATCCTTATAATTTTCATTCCGCACTTTGCCCCGCTTCCACTTTTTTTTCACTTCTATTCCAAAATTAAATCCATTCTTTTCCAAAGTAAATTAAAATCGGACTCAACTGCAACTATAACTTTTTAGTAAATGTGTGTAATAATGAGAGTAATCAGTAAACAACAAAAAACTACAACTAACAACAGGAAGGAGGAGTAGGAGCAGCAGCAGCACTAATCAACTAGCTCTTCTCTCATCTCTCTCCTCTTCGCATATATTTTTTATCATTATCATCGCACACACAACAACAAAAATGAGCAACATGAACCTAGCCATCCATCCTATCATCATCGCCACACCACCACCACCATCACATTTTTTTTTTCTTCCTGATATAGCTTCGTCCCTCATTCTCCCTCTCCTCTCCACATATTTCTCTCTACTTTTTGGACGAATCCACTCTTCTTCTTCTTCTTCACACTCTAAAATGCACAGCTCATAACAAAACTCCTACGGTTTGTACATTTTTTTTTCAAAAAAAAATCTCAGAGAATATGTACACACATTTTTATCTGTTATGCAGTACAAGTCCATCCCATCCTATCCTTTTTATTTCATATAAACTCCTTTTACAAAAATTTTTTTCCAACAAAAAAAAATCTTTTATATAGATGAGTTAACTGCTTCTCTATCTCATCATCGTGATCATGCTCTTCTCTGTACTACGTCTTCTGGCTTGACTTGCACTCTTGTAAAAAATATATATATATATTTTTTCCTCTTCTTCTATATACTTTACTACATGACAACGGCAATTCTTGATATTTCTTCTTCTACATTTTTTGAAACTATCTTGTATACAACACACATACTATATTTTTTTCAAAGTTTTAAACTTTGTTAGTTAAGTTTGGCGGTGCACAGAGATAGATGCTTTGCGTATATAAGCGAGAGGAGCTCTGCTTGCATCATCACATCAATGTTGTTATTTGTCGTTGTTCCTGGTGGTATGATGATCCTGTAAATAGTGAGTGGCTACATTTTTTTTATATCTTGCTCCACACAACAACAAAAAAATGTATATGCCTTTGTACACCAGAGAAATATGCTCCTACTTACAGAAGAAAAAAAAATTTTTTGGTTGAAGGAGGAAGCCAAAGCCAAGATGCAAAATGTGAAGAGAGAGAGAGAGAAAAGTATGTAAAAAAACGTTATGCATTCTTTCAAGAATATATTTTTTTTTATTTCTTAAGGATTGAGTACTACATCAGCCTCATCATCAGAATTGATGATGTTGATGAGGATGATCATCATGATGAAGAGAAATAAAATATATATATAAAAAAATCTCGGTTCAAAATGTAAAGATGCTGATGAGAATGATGGTATGATGATGGTGCTCCTTCTTTCTGGCTGCTAAAGGATATGATCATGACGGCCAAAAGATGTTTATAATGAAGATGATATGATGAGAGGGCATGCGAAAAATGTAGAAGCCACGAGAAAAGAGTATAAAATAGGAGATGGAAAATGTATATGAAAACCACAAAAAAAATTTTTTTTTCAGGAGTAATCATATAATAAACGTGTAATGGAATGAGAGAAGAAGGAATAAGGAGCAATTGCATTGTGGCTCGTATTTAGGAGCGGAGCAGCAGCCTTTTTAGCCAGCGGTACTTGTACGGAAAAAAGGAGTATGTGAAATGAGCGTAATATTTCTTGTGTGTATTATCGTCGGTGAAGAAAACATGCAACATTCTTTCTTACAACTAAATATATTGTATTTTACTGTGTATAATCGGTTTTTTTCCTGCATTCCAACATACCATCATCATCACCAGAGCAGGGCTGTCGTCATTGTGAGGAGTGGGAATAAATAGGGGCATGTAGACTGCAGGTATGGAGATGTGCAGCTTTTTCATGTGTCTCTTGTACTAGAGAAGAGCCTGTCCACACAAAAATTCTTAGCGGCAGAAATAACGTCGTCTAGTACATTGGAATATGTAATAGGAAGAAATGACCTCTGACACCTTCTGAAGAATTAAACTAACTAAGACAGTTTTAAAAATTATAGGAGTGATTGCCCTGAAATTTAGTGGGTAATATGATCCATCTTATCAATGAGTACCTGTTGCGGTATTCTAACCGTCTCTTATCGTAAGTCAAATTTTTTTTCCTGAGATAATCCAATTCTTTTAAGGGTTCCACTTGCGAGAGTCTCGTACCATTTTAAAAATAAGTCTCCAGCAAAGTGATGTGTGGACAGCACAAATTATAAAAGTAGATACTCTGAAAGAGTGTGCAGTGCACTAAATAACGCGAACATAGTTTCAGCCATATGGGAGCATAATAATCTGGTAAGAAGAATGTGTGCACATTTAACCCTACTTCAAGATAGATTCTCACTTGCTAGCATCATCATCCTCATCATCCTCATCACCATCATCATCATCATCAGGAGGAGGATAAACATAACAGAAAAAGGTAATGTAATAGGACGGTGATGTGATGGCAAAAAGCAACAGGAGATATACATATTTTGTTGTACGGTGAGTTGCGGGGGCACACCGAGAATCTTTCAAGAGGATAATAATGTGTACACAAAATACATCCTTTTTTATAGTACGGAGCGCTCACACAAACACACACACACACATGGAGAGAGCTACATTTTTATATATACCTATATATTTTTTTTCGAAAAGGGTTTTTAACAGAAGAGGATAAGTTGTAGTTTTTGGTATTAGCATTATTATTACATTACCAATAGGTGGGAAAATGTGCATGTATGAATATGCATAATATATGAGAGGCTAAATACCTGTTGTGTATACATAATCTGTCATGTTACAACTTACAACTTTGCATTACTCCACTCCACTCAACTATTCTCGGAGCGTACAATGTTTTCAACGAATATTGGTTTTAATTCCTACTTTGATGGGCTCTGTTATGTTGCTCTTTGGTATGCAACTATGCAGCTTTTTTTTTCTCTTGTGCATCCTCATCCTCCTCTCTTTCTCTTGTACACTTTGTCTTCTCAAAACTCTTTTTATTTTTTCATGTAGGTATAGCAATTCTGTCTGCAGAGGAGATTATTATACGTGGGAGCGTACTATGAAAAAAAATATATCTTTTCGAAAATATTTGAGTTTTGTTGAAGAGTGGCGAGTGGCTATGCGAAAAGCGGGGAGATGCACTCACGCCATGTGTGTCGCTGATGCGCTCCTCTTTACGCTTGTACATTTTGGAGCTCCAAGCGTATAAATACTTTTATTTTATTAGTGCAATGACAATGAATTTTTAGTTTTGCAGAGTTACATAGGAAGAATTCCTAGTTTTTAAAAAAAAAGTCCAGAAAAAGAGTTCTTGAAGAGAGAAAGAGAGAGATGGGTTGAGTATTATAAAGCCGGATAAAAATATATATATAATTTTTTTTGTTAGCAGCTGCAGCAGTAAAAAAAAGAGACTGATGGTGGTGGTGGTGATGTGGTGAGGCTCTATCTTAGTCTGCGCTAAGTACGACTGCCAATAGTGTAAGTTGTCCCATTACTGGCAGAAAAAAAGTGCTTGTAGGGCTGAAGCTGCGGAGACTTGGATGAGAACGGGTTTGGAATTTTTGAAAAGAACAAAAACCTGTATTTAGGCCTACAGGAGGAGATAAAGAGAGAGGACTAAGGAGCAAACAATGAAAAGTCTATTTAAGTGGAGAGGGCATTAAAAATGATAATGCCACTGTCTACTTTGCCTTTTCTCTTCAACAATGAATGTTGCAGTATCATTGTATTATCGAACAATGATAAGAGCTCTGTAGCCTCTTATGGTTAGCCATAAAAGTAATGGTGGTGGATACATCTAAGCTTAGTATACGAAACGAAACCAAGTTTATCCAGCATTTTCCAGAAAACTCCAGCGGTGGAGAGTATAGTGTGACGTTGATAAATGTCAATTGGTATTGGCTGCAAAGAAAAAAAATATATACGCTCACATTCCTTCACTCTTCTCCCGTAGAAAGAAGGCGAAATAACGACATTGAAAGTTACGGAGTGTCTACGCACAAAATATGCGGATTCGCAATAACAGCGCTAAACAACAAAAACCATGGCCTGAATGCTTGTCTACTTATCAATGGGAATGGAAAGGGAAAAAAGGGTGTTATGGATGGGCACAGAGTAGAAAAAAAGTAAAAAAATGTTATTTTTTCTTCTCATTTTCGGGCTGGACGAAGCAACTGGTGGTAGTGGTAGCTGCACAGTTGGTTGGTTTTGGTTTCGCGAGCTGTGTAAACAAAAAGTTGTAGCTCTATTTTGGAAGGAAACCTTGATGAATGATGAATGATATACTGTCCAGGTTGATTACGAGCATGTCGTAAAATAAAAGCTGAGGAGAGAGTTGCAAAAATAATATGCGGAGATGTGTGTCAGTTGTCGCGTGGATAATATTTTACAGCTTTGTAATTACAGGGCACTTGCCCGAAAAATCGCTGAATGAGCTGAGTTTACACACCACACGGGAGCAATGAATGCTGACAGACCCTTATCTGGAATGTCAATTAGACATTCCTCCGTTTCAGGATTATGAGCATAATATCCCCAAACATTAACCGACATTAAAAATGATTTGCAGTGTAATTGAAACCGTGTAATAAATGGAACAATTATTCCGAGTGGATTAGCCGCTCATTCTACTACCGAGCTTGAAAAGAGCTTCCCATCTCTCTCCCTCCTTATCTTGACAAGGAAACTGTAGCAAAAAAACTGATTGCCTTTTATTTTCAGCAAAATTCTGAATTGTTCTCCAAACTATGTTATCGTGTGCCTTCAGAAATTGTGCATCAATTGTCCTTTTCTGCTAAGCGCCACTAAAATATGACAGCCTTTTTGCACACTTTATGAATGAAACTCGCACCTTTAAACTTTTTTTTTGCTTTTCAGCTATGAATGAATTAAATGGACTTTTTTGTGGGGTCAGCTATCAAGCCCACTCCACACTTTTGACATCATTTTTTTATCTAGTTTACAAGGACTCTTATAAATACAAAAGAACTTTTTGACATGCTCTCATCAACCGAAACAGACAAAAATCTCTTTTCGCCAAGGCTCCAACTGCAAAACTTCCAATAATATGTCATCATAAATACAAATTAACTCTTACTTACCTACCTCCCAAAATAACTACTTTTTGCTAAAAATCGAGAAAAAAACTGCAAATATAATTTTCCCTCTTTTCCAATTACCAATTTTTTTGTATTGTATAATCTGAGCATGTAATCAACTAAAAATCCCACTTATTTTTTCTCTATTTTCCATTCAAGAGTGCTCTAAAAAAGGGATATAATCACATCTCCAATTTGCATAGCTGTATCCCCACAAAAAATATTTTTGTTTTCTGCTTGATAACACTCATTTTTCTATAGCACTCATCCACAGCTACAATTTTACTTCCCTGCTACGTCAGTTTTTTAAAAATATATGTATATATTAGATCTACTCAATCCAAACTAGGCAGCTTCTTCACTGCTCCCTTTTATAGTGAGGAATGTCACTATAAAAATATATCCTTGCATAGGAATTCCTCACAAGCTCTCTCATCGTCAGAGACTCTCTTGATCTCATCCTCGTCATTATCAACATCAACATCACCACCAAAAAATCTTTTTTTTCTTGTACACTCCATTGCATAACAGAAATTAAAGCCATGTATAGATTTTCAATGCATGCACCTTTTGCATCATCGTCACCACAAAAAAATGGAGGAGTGCAACAGGAGCACAGCGGAAAAAAAATTTTGTCGAGAGTATTGTGAGTGCTTGGCTCTGGCTGTATTATCTACTTCCCTCCGCTGCGCTGAGTCTACAACAATTTTTTTTCAGCTTTCAAAGTCTCTCTGAAAAATAAATACATTGTATAGCCATCTACAGTGTTTTAGCTTTTTCGAGAGAACGAGAAAGAGAAAAAAAACTGGAGGAAATTTTTTAAAAAAAAAAATCTTATGCCATACAAAATAAAAGTAAAAACATTTTTTTTGTGGACTGGCAATAGTGGCAATGCTATAAGAATGGCCTGTAAATACTCTCGGCAGCTCGGCACCACACTCTCAATACAGTAAAACTGACTAAATATCTTTTTTTTGATAACTGATCATGTATGAAAATCGGCTTTGGCGTAGAACACACATCCTGAAACGGAGAGGACTCGCTAGACATTATGCAATCGGCTGTTTGTGTGCCTCCCCCTCTAAAAAATGTGGTGGAGCGGTTCACTCATCATCGTCCCATCTTACAATCTTCTATTTTGTCTGAGGAAGTATACCAAGAGCAACAGAGAAAAAAAGGGCAACAGACAGGAAATTTTATTCTACTTTTTTTTTTATTTTTTGCTCACCCAACATATAATATATCTTACAGCTATTATAAAGTTTATTAACATTTTAAAATACGAGATTCTGTTTCCTGATCAGGTGTCGTGTGAAAATATAAATGTGTGTGTGTGTGCGGGAAGAGGATGCGGATTGCGAATGATTTTTTCCCTATGACAAGTTCACTTTTTTTTCTAGAAAAAGGAATCCATCTCTTATTGAAAGGAGAAGGAGACGGATGGATGAAATTGTAGTGTTAAGGCAAAGTGTCTTTTTAGGCCCACTTCTATAATATTTTTCTGTGTGTGGAGATGGAGAACCCTTCTTTATTATTTTTTTGAGCTGCAAAGGGAAGCTGGGAAAAGGGGGATTTTTTGAGGAAGGATGAAAAAAAGGAAAGAAAATGGAGTTCTTGACAGGGCTCTGATCTTTGTTGCATAATGGCACTGCACTGCTCGCTCCCAATGCAAAACCAATACGGCAATTTGAGTAGCACGTCCAATCTATCTAATCTGCCGAATCGCTCTCACTCCAACTACATTCAACATTCCAATCTTCCGATGGAATTTCAGTGTACAAAGAAGAAGAAAAAATGCTCTCTCTCTTTGCTGCAGCTGCAACACCCGTATCCTCTTTCACAGAGAGAAATAAAAATTGTCCTCCATTTAAATTGCTATCCAGCATCCTTTCATCTCCTCCACACTCCCAAAATCTCAAATGCATTAAAGTTGAGTCAACTAGTTGCAGCTTTAGAGAATAGTTACAGCTCCCCGAGCTCTCAGCAAAAATATTATCCACTATTTTTTACGCGAAACCCTGAAAAACCCTGCTCTAGTATAACTCTCGTTAGCACTCTTCTCCAAATCTAATTAACGGATGACATAATTAGTGTTTTGGGGAAAATACATTAGCAGCGAAATTCTGCACCCCAAAAAACACGCCAAAGACCGACCAGCGAGACTATCTCGGTGCACCTTCCCCTGTTCGGCTCCTCCTATTTTAGCCCATCTCCGGGAGGACAATAAATCCCAGAAATATAAATAATGCGAAAATTAAGTAGCCTTCCACTCATCAATATAAGTCAACTGCATCTCATCACTAAAAACAGCTACTGGCTACTAATATGCGTTGTCCAATGAAAATATTAGCACGTAAATCAGTGTCACTATGCGCGCAAAAAAATATTGTTTTGCTGTCGCACTCGCAGAGAGAAATCATTGATCACTAAATCATATACGGTATAACAGCGCTGGGATATATTTTTTTTTATGTAAGCTTGTAATAATTATTTATTAGCGGAAAAATGCTCTGCTCAAGTTTGGTTGTGTGCTGGTCGACGACTTGAGGATTTTTTTGACGTGGCAGCAAACAGCAAAAATGACAAAGGATGAAGGCACATAATATCATCATCATCCACTCCAACAAGAAAGGAATTTTTGCACTGCATCACGCAAATCAGATTGGCTGAATGCGGAATAAAATTCCATAAAAATGTGACTTGTTACGAGAATAAAAAACGCAAAAGTATGCGGTGGAATTTGTGCAATGCCTAACATCTCTATATAGCGCCTCCCTCATCCCTCCACATATTTCTTGTGTGAGCACGTCCCAAATCTAAAGGGAAACGACCACATATGTCAATTGACTGCAATTGCAAATTTCCTGCAGATGTTGAGAGCAGAACTGATCACACTGCAGATAGGTGCTCTTTATAGTTTGCTGAGCAGTAGTACCCCGTCGGATATATATATTTTTTTCAGACATAATATTTCTGATCGGCTCTTCCCATCATCACCCATCCCATTCTAAAGTGCACAGTTTTTTACTGCTCATTCCTCATACAGAAAAGTGACACTGACTTTTTAGTGCGCACTCTCTTATCTCTTTTTTTTCGCCAGAAGGTAGCTGCGGAAATGGACTGCAAAATTTTTACGGCAAAATAAATGCACAATGCCACCTAGCCTAGCCATTTCATCCTAAATAAATATATATATATTTTTTACGTAATAATGCAACAAGGTGCAGTGGTGTGCTTTGACTTAAATTTTTCGAAAGTAATTGTTTTTTTTTGCATGTGAGGAGCCAACCAGCTCGATTGCCTTTTATTATTCGCTCACCCTTTTCTTTACCTATTGTTTTCAGCGGTGGATGTGGATGGGGATGTGGATGGCGATGGCAACCCAGCCAACCCATCATTATTGGATGATCAAGGAGGCCACAGCTTTTATTGTCCTCTGCGAGCATTTAATCATTGCAAAGGAATGCTTTTGTGATATCCGTATGCAGAGGGACATGTGCACAGTTCTCTCGGAGAGGGAGCCTAAAAAAGAATATAAAAAAAATTGTATCTCGGCACAGAGTAACTCGACTCAATAATCTTGAATTCTGAGCTCTATAAAAGCTCTTCTTCTATATTTACCTTATGTTTACCTCTCACCTCAAACCACACAGCCACCACTGCCGTCTTCTCCTCTACCCTGTACATCCTGCACAGCGCAGAACAGCACAGCCCTACTTCTAACTCCTTCTCCTTTTCAGTGACGCTGGCTCTGGTATGCTCTCCTGCCTCTGCTTGTTCGCTTTTGCTTACCGCATTCCATTCCTCCCTGTCAAGTCAATGTCACATTTCACAAATATTTGCCAAGAATGCTTCTTAGCTTCTCCTCTCCTATCGCACTCACACTCTCTCGCTAAAAAAATTTTTTTTTCTTAAAACGATGCTGACTACCCCATCATACCTACCTATACAACGGAGTCTTACTCTCTGCAAGAAAAAAAATTATACTTTTTTTTCGGACAAATTCTACTCATTTTTTTCCCCTCCACATATAAGTATCGAGGATGTGCTCATTTCATTATTTTGAATTTTAATGTTGCTAATCCAAACGGCAATGATAGCTACAAGAAACACTTTAATGCTGTACCTCCTCACCTATTATGTAGTCTCATTCATTCCCATCCACTAAAATATTTTGCCTTTTGTTTAAGCTCTTTGCAAAATAATCTTTGCACTCCTTTAGGCCTATACCTATACCAGCCATGCTAAGTAAAAAAAACGGCGATCAAGTGGCGCTACGTTGCTGACTTCATCTCTCCATTGCATATGATATCACAATCCTCCTTTAACTTCCCAAAAAAACACTTCAATTCTTGAATTCCAATAGTAATGGTCAATTTTTGTAGAAGGGGTGAAGATAGTAATCCACTGTACTGCATTATGACAACAATTTTCGTTCTGTAACACACATCAAATTACTATGCCCATCGCTGGCTCACTATATAGCTGTGCTGTGCGTGTATCAAGAGGACATTCCGAGCTCATGATTTTGCAAATTTTTTCTCAAGCAAGAACACAATTTTGGCATTTATTTTGCATGATTTCATTTATCAGCGCGTCATTGTCTTAATTACATGAGCAACAGGACTGACTACGTGCTAGACGGCAAACTTGCTTTCTTTGGGAAGCTGAGCTGAGCTAAAATGCTCTCGGTTCAGTTTTTGGGGAGCTCACATCTCGCCCTACTCGGCGCTCAGAGTAGCGAACTGCGAAGGGAGACGCTCAGAAAAGGTATCATGGCAAAAGCAAGTTTTTCCGCATTGGGAAAAGGTGGAAAATAGGTATGCGAAAATGTGTGGTGGCTCTCATATACGTGTGTGTGTGTGTGCAGATTTTTTTAGGGAAAATTGTAGAAAGGAATGTTTAGTCGTATCTTAAAACTGAAAATGTACCGTAACAAATCAACTTGTGCTCAGCGAATGAAAACAACTTGACAAAAGTATGTTGTAGTAGTAACCATCAGGGAGCGGTTCCCATTGGCTCCTCACTCTCTCTAAAAAATGCTCAGCTGAAATGTGCACAGATTGCTGTAATTAGATTCCTGATGGCTGTGCACATTTGACAACCCATAGGTAGCTCTTTTTTTAGTGCGAGCAGAGCGATACATAAAAATATACATTTTTTCCCTATGAAAACAAGTGGCAAGGACATGCCAGATTACACAAGTAACTCGAGAACTACGCAAACAATAAAAAAAATTATAATTGTGGCAGCTTTTGACTAAACAATGCTGTTGTAACTGAATAGTCTGTCAATTGAAAAAAAAATCTTTTTAAAGGCTGTGCCACCATTCCAAAAAGGCAGACGTATAGATTGCGCTGTTGCCGGTAAAAATGAAATGAAAACATATTTAAAATTCGTAAATGAATGGAATATTTTCTGTGGAATGGCCAAGTCCCCAATTATAATTGCGGATCCTTCCTCCTTCGTTTTAATAGGGTAAATCTCTTCAACAAAAAGGTAAGAAATTGACAGCGACAGCCAACTAACTCCCTCTCTGCAGAGACGACAAAAATTGCACAAGAATACGGCAAAATTAGCATTTCAAATGAGAACGTCACAATTGAAAGGAGCAGTCCATAGAATGTTGAGTCTACCCAGAACTCTTTTCATAAAAGTTTAATCCGTTTTTTTTTATCGCGATACATTAGTTGCTACGTGCCTCCAAAGCCATAAAATAATCTGAGTGTTCAGCTGAGTCAGTGACAATAGCTGTAAAGATCATTCCTAAAATTAAAAAAAAAATTGCTGAGTGATACGCTATACAATTCTGTGAAAGCTGAGTAGTCAATTTTATTCAGCCACTAGTTTTTTTTTTGCTAATCGGTCTCGACTCCTGGATTACGGAAGTAAAGGTCAAGTTCAGCATATTTCATCGGAGGAGGGAATAAGTAGCTGAGCTGAAAAGAAAGAGAGAGAGGAATTCGAAGCGCGAATGGAATGCGATTTGTTTGCAGACGTTCTCCTTTCAATCTATTTTTATTTGACAGGAGTCATCTCCGTAAAAGCTGTACGACGTGCGATAATATGCACAACTACACTGTTTCAAGCTCTCAGATGAAAGATGAAGCGCCACGCATTCATTATGCATAGCTGACCAGCTATATTGTACCGACAGTTTTTTTTCCGGGGGTGCTCTATTCCTCCTTTCCTCTTTCGGGAGGAAGCACCAAAAAAAAAAGAATTTCGATGAAAGTAAACATTTCCCAAACAACCTCCGACTTAAAAAATCCCCTTTCCTAAGAAAACAATAGCGGAAGGGTAATGAAAAAAAAGATTTCATAATATATTTTTTTCACTAATTTTCCCTCCACCAGTCTGCCTACTTGCATTGCACTCCAACTCCAAAAATATTTTTTTTAAACGGTCTCTGTTTTTATGCGGGGAGATCCTGATGGAAGGAGAGCGTGTGCGTATAGGTACAGTCCGGCACTCTCGGTATTTGGCATTGCATTCCAATCCTAAAAATTTGAAAAAAAGAATTTCGATGAAAGTAAACATTTCCCAAACAACCTCCGACTTAAAAAATCCCCTTTCCTAAGAAAACAATAGCGGAAGGGTAATGAAAAAAAAAGATTTCATAATATATTTTTTTTTTCACTCATTTTCCCTCCACCAGTCTGCCTACTTGCATTGCACTCCAACTCCAAAAATATTTTTTTTTAAACGGTCTCTGTTTTTATGCGGGGAGATCCTGATGGAAGGAGAGCGTGTGCGTATAGGTACAGTCCGGCACTCTCGGTATTTGGCATTGCATTCCAATCCTAAAAATTTGCAAATGAACTGAAAGCCGAGAGAGTGATAGAGGTAAGCGGAAGAGAGCTGCAAAAAAGTGACATTCTCATATTTTCGCTCATTTCTCACAGTGCTCCTCCGCATTCCTCCCTTTGTCGTTGGGGAAAAAAGCTGCTGTCGTGAAGAGTGACAAAAAATGGAGAGTCTGGAAGAGCTGCAAAAAAGTGACATTCTCATATTTTCGCTCATTTCTCACAGTGCTCCTCCGCATTCCTCCCTTTGTCGTTGGGGAAAAAAGCTGCTGTCGTGAAGAGTGACAAAAAATGGAGTCTGGTTGGCTAGCCTTTACACCCAATTTTTTTTTCTCGAGATGGCGCACATACATTGTCAATTTTTGGAGGGCGCTAAAAAAAATTAAATATTTAAAGTAATGATGAGTGTATGAAAGATCGAAAATGACGAATTCCAACGGTTTTGGTACTTTCCATATTTCACTTTTCCGAGAAGTGGGTCCAACTCCTGTGTCGGCCAATTTACAGACTTTCGCTTTTTCATCGCCACTCGCTGAATATAATGTGTGAGTACAAAGCGGAATTAAATGGAAAGGAGATGGATGCAGTTGATGTAGAAATATTTTTTTTGGTGTGCAGCAGCAGATTCCCACTCCCCTTCGTATCTCTTTTCTTATTTTGCAGAGAAGGAGCGGAGGAGAGTGTGAGTGGTACAGCATGCGGATGGAATTCCGCTACGCCCCACATTTCCAACGTCGTCTGAAATGCCTCCCACAGAAATTCCTCCGTTTCTACTGACTATGAGAGGAGCAGGAGAAGGAGGAAATCGCGACTCTTCCACACAGCCTTTTTCTCTCCTTTCTCTCCGAAATGGATGGCTTGAGAAGGAAGACACGGAATTTTCGCATAATGTGCACTCCTCAAAAAAATATTTTTTTTTTCTCGGTGGAAATTACTCTCTCTCTCTCTCTCCCTCTCTTTCCTCTTTATTCTCTCCTCAGCGGACCATCACCAGCTCCTATTCCCTAATACGGGCATTAGAAACTCCTCTCCGACGGTTTACTCCCATCTCTCCCGCACATTACTTCCAGAGCACTAAAAATCCAACGACATCCCTCCAGCATTCGAAAGCGCCCATTTCCCACTCCAAAATCGCTTTTAAACTGCTGCTCCCACTTTTCTTACGGTATGTAAAGTAGCCGTCATTTAGCACAGCGCAGCACTCGGCACTCATCCCTACTCGCAACGGGAGTGTGTGGTGGAGATGTCATCTCCACCATTAAACTTCCTCTTTAAACCAGCCCGCCACACAAACCCAATTAAAAGAGGACATAGATGGGGCAGATATCAGTCATAAAGTGCCATTTCCTACTACTGTCAACCCTCCAACTCCATCATCATCATCATGCTCTCTGTGCCGAGTGCCCAACGGGATAAAAGCTCACAATAAATTTTATTTTACACGTCTCCCTAATTGAATCGTAAAGCGCGATTCCTAGAAATGCACAATGCAGCAGGTAGTCAGCGAGTAAAAAATGGTTGACAGTACTTTTAATAGCTTTTTTAATGCTCTCTACCTTACCAACTCCCATTTTACTTTTCTGCCATTCCTAACTTTTTTTTCTTGGGACTACTGCCATTTTGCAAATAAAGCTGTTCTGACCAGCATGCCCGGTACTAACTAAATATATTTAAATTTACTTTCTGATTGCTACTGATTAATTTCAAAACTAAACTTCTTGCTTAGAGCTCTAAAAGCAGACTCAATAAAAGCTGTCTTGAGCAAATCCGATTTATTGCGGCTCCCTAATTATTACTAACAAATTAATTTAATTACGGGTAACTTTGTTTCAGGGAATAATAACGAGTGTCCTCCCACAAATCCACGAGTGAAGCGTAAATCTCTAGAAAACAGTATTAAATAAACAATTCTAATTTTTTGTAATACCAATTGTAATAATTAAATTCGTGTTACGGCTGCCAAGGTTTGCGACCTTTATGCAAGCGGAGGGACGTCGAGAGAATACTATCATTTGTGCGGAAGCTTCAAAAGGCTCTTCATCCTATATCTACTCCAGGAGCAGGGTCCTTAGTTGCATCTCGCCTCCCTTCCAAGACTTGTCGTAGGGGCTTCGAGAGCTGCTTCAAGTGCGTGAAAGGCACCTGCAAAAAATTATTTCATAAGGAGCGTCCTGCAGAGTGTCGCCGGAAAAAAAGACCCAGAGAGGAAGTTAATAAGTGTAACCTCAGGCTCACCAGCAAGTACCGTCGCTATGATCCATCTCGGTGCCCGGAATATGACGCTGATGATGAGTGGGATGTCGGTCGTTGTTACAGGCGTGTTTTACCCGATCCTTGTACTAATCGTGACACCCATTCCGTCCCTGCTGCTAATGCTCCTGGTGTGGAACTACGTCATGCTAACAGTCAACACGATCATGTTTATGGGGACTGACCTCACTAACCGAATAATTTGGTATTACATTGAATTTCGACTTCTCGAATTTCTCCTCCAAGACGTTTTCTAGTTGAATAAATTTCCAACCTTTTCGGTATAAAACTCTAGAAAATAATTTCCATTTTCTTCAATATTTTTTTTCTTCTTTTCTCTACCGTCGTCAACTATTTCAGCAAATCAACCAAAGTTCGTTTACCTTTCTGAGGAAGTAGTAGCGGGATAACTGCCCCATCAAGATTTTGGCTTTTGAAGGTATACATCAGCAAAAAGAGACCAGTGTGGTGCTATCCCCGGATTACGAGACTTTTTTTTATCCCAGCGGTATGACATGAAGTAAGCATGGCAGCAAGAATGCCAATAAAAAAAGTAGGTTGAGCGCCAGCATTCGCAATAATAATGGAGAAATCCTTAAGAACTCTGACGTAGCTGTTTTCATCTTCCGAAAATATATTTCATGCGTGCATAAGCCGCTCAGTCCATTTCCCTGATTATTGACAAACATTTTTAGTAGATCCGAATGGAAATCCTCCCATCACCATCAAAATCAATGAATAGACTCGGCACATATTACTCCGGGGAATCCTTGTGTGCAGAATCCTCGCAGAAATAAAAAAAAACATTGGCCAGTTTCCTCTTCAAATGTGTACACAAGTGGGAGTTTAATAAAATTCAAAATAGTCGCTAATGCCCTTTATGAATGGTACGTGGAGGAAAAGAGGAGTCCTTGGCTCTCCTCGTTTCCTCCTGTTTTATGCTCCTCTTCAGCATAAAAGCGCATCCCCGGCCTCTTGATGCTCATCCTCATCCCCATTAAATATATTTTTTCTAAGAGTATGGCGAAACTTGTCTATTTCGCGATAAAAAATATTCGAAATGGAAAAGAAATGAAATGAAAGAGGGATGAGCAAATAAATCTAGAATAGCAATAAAGTATAGTTGGAGTTGGAGAAAACGAAAAAAAATAGTTATCCTGAGTCAGCTGCAAGCTGACTCGTAAAATGTATCCTGTCGTACATCCCGTAGCCATAAAAGGGAGCAGTTTGCTATCGCCTTCGTATCACCCACCAGGAAAAAAATTTTTTTTTCGGGAGACTTCTTTTAATAAATAAAAATCCTTTTCCATATTTCTTATTCTCAAGAGTAGTGGCGCTCTTTGACATTTATGAAAGGAGCGGGCTAGTTCTGCGGTGCACCTGAAAAATAAGGGCGCTTTCTGGCTTCACCCTTGGAGCTCCACATTATATCTTCTCTTTTTCAGCTGGCAGCAGCCTTATATTTTAGTAGTACATTCGCGCTACGCTAATTTCGGAGATGAGTGACCCGTGCATGTGCGCAACTAGCGCGGATTTATTGAAAACTGCGGATTTTTAAGTTTATAGGGAAAGAGGAAATTTTATGGAGGGATCTTCTCCTAAAAGAAGAATCCATCTTCTTTTTTGGAGTGGGCTGGCGAAGAAAGGAATTGGGAGGAGGGAATATGTACGGATACATCTGGAAGGAAGAGAAAAGATGAAATGAGCCGTGACGAGAGCGAAGCCTTAGATTTTATAATAAACTTGAGACTCCTTTTCTCTCTTTCCGAAAGAAGCCTGATCGGAGCGATCGCGATCATCAGCAAAGCCCCAGCAACAGTGCATTATGCCTTTTACCTTTTTTCCCGTTCCGCGTACCGTTTAATCAAACGAAATTGGAAGAAATCCCCGATAAAAAGTTAAATTGGCCCAGTGGAGCATGCATGAACTCACTTGGGACTTAGCACTCGGAGCTCAAGCTCACGAAGAAGCGTTCCGCCAACTGCACATTTTAACTATCGCAAAGTAAGGAGTATCTCTCTCGGAGTTCTCGTTAATTTAAAGATAATAAAGGAGTGCCTCCCATCTTCAAGAAAAGGATGATACAGATCATTTCACAATTTTAATACCCCAACAGCTTCAAAGAGCAGATGAAGGGGGAGAGGAAAAAGAATAAAAAAAAGAAAAGTTAAGAGCGGGAAACGGCTTGCCAAAGGCAGGTGTCTTTCATTTAAATATTTGCAGCGTCTTCCTCCAAAATCAAAGCTTCTCCATAATACTAATTCGTAGTGGTGGCTCCAGCAAAAAAGTTAAAATACCAACTTTTATTGATCTTTCCTGGAAAGCCAACAAAAAAATATATAAATTTTGTATTTATGGCTCCTTATCCATTTCCGCTACGCAACTGGAAGCCAGTCAACTTTTAATATTGGTGTGCTGTCGCAACAAAACGAAAATGATGTTGACTTCGGTAATCGGTAGGGTCGCAAAACGAAAACAGTGTATTGATGGGTTTTTAGTGAAATATTAAATAAGTAGTTTATGTGATATCCTATCGCTTAATATTTTATGCTGTTTTTACCCTAAGAAAAACTGATACGCATAACCTTCCCGCACAACAAACTAGTCTGAGTTACCTGGACAAAAAAATTTTTTTCTGGGATTCCCTCCGATTACCTTTTTGCATGCTACTATTAACGTTTGGTTATTACTTCAGAAAATAAGAAATTTGATATTCCCAACAAAAGGGAAAGTGGAAGAGGACGTGTGGGTTGAAAAGTTGGCCTAATAAGTTTTCCAGCAAACACGTAAGTTTTTACGAGTACCCAAAAAGTTTTCCCATTGTTAGCAGCTGTGCATGTGGAGGTGGGCAAATATTTTCAAAAGAAAATCCGACTTGGAAAAATAAAGAAGGGGGAAAAAATTTAAATACGGCTTAGCGCCACCATAATATATATACCGACTTTTCCGTTTTCTTCTGGAAAGCATAGTCTGTGATGGGAGAGCACTCACTGGAACAATTTTTTTTGAATCAGTGCAATAGATCAAAAGACGCCTTGAAATGTGATCGGCTTTCTGGTCGTCTAGAAAAAAATTTCAACGTAGTATGTCCGCTCATTCATACCAAAGCCCGAAATTGTTCACACCAGCTCGTCCAAGCTTCCTCCTAAAGAAATCACTTCCTTTTTAGCGGAATAACTCGTCGTCGTTTCCTACTCAAAATATTTCATTTTTCTTAACCAGCGTCCTTTTGAACCCAGCTTGTATCCATCCAGAAACATTCACTTTTTTAAAGAAACTTTCTCAGCCGTTCACAGCACAGCCCAAAAATGAGCTTTTTAGTGGAGGGAGCATAAATCTAGCAAAAAAGTAGCCCGAGCCGTAGAGTCCAGCAAAAAAAAATATTTGAGAAAATGGTGGAGCCGTCCGGTCTATTTCAAATAAATAATAGAGAAGGGAGAGAACCTCCAAGTAAATAAATTGTTTACTGTGAGCAGCTATCTATTTTTTTGGGAAGTGTACTTCCCTTACTTTCCCTCTCCATCTCGCCTCCCTTTTCCATCTTTTAGTCGCCTTCCCAAAAAGCTAATTTTCCTTTGAGGAATCCCTCCAAGGAGCGGTGCAGAGTTGCTCTTCATGGAAATGTAATAATAATATTTACATGCAGATATTATTTACCAACTTTATTATTGAGTCTCTTGCAAGGCTTCCTCAAATGTTTCTCAGAATCACTTTAAAGCAGAGCTTTCTTCCTTTTCGGAAAATGATGTTTGGAGTAAGCAGCGCAAATTGTGATTTTTTTAAAAGTGAGTCCTCTAAGCGGAACAATTTATTGGGATTCTCTCGCCGAGTAATTTTTAACTGAGTGAATTTAAAAATTATTAGCGGTTCTTTTTTTTCAATTCTAGTTTATGCGCATTACACAAATCTGTTTTCATTTCCTCAAAAGTCAATTGCATGTTTCTCCTTTTATCCGGCGTTTCCGTTCCAATTCGTTCATTCAAAGTCAGATTACATAAATCAGAAGGAAGTACATCTCCTTTCTCCTTGCAAGACAGGAGAAAGCGTTTATTGGAAGAGAAAAGCTATTTGCATTATAAAAAAATATTTCCATTCCAATAAATGTAAATCGGCGAGCCACTCTCGTCAACTATTTTTCACCTTTTATCCATCCACCCAAGCCTTTCTCTACGCCTATTGCAATATAGTCTCGGAGCGGCTGTCTAAAAAAAACAAGACACGGGCGAATGTTTACAAGCCACACACAAAAAAAAAAGAAAAAAAATTCAAGTTTCATCTGAAAATTGAAAAAAACGGAGAAAATGGAATCGGAAGGAGTTTGTACCTGTGGGAGTAAGGTGGTGATGGGGGTATAATGGTTTTCGATGAAACGGGCAAAAGACGAAATACAAAAATCAAGGAAGGAATACAAGGAGACTGGCGTGTGCACATTCATGTGCCCTTTTCCTCAAAAATACACTATTTATTCAGACATTCTTTTAGTGATTTTCAATTGCGCCTTTTTCAGCCAGCATATAAATTTTTTTTTTGTATTCTGAGAAGCTCTCCTCTTCAAACCTGTACAATATATTCCTTTTGTTTCTCTCAAGTGCACTCCTGCCCGTCTCCTTGTTCCCTTTTTCCCGCTATTTTGTTTAACATGAAATATTGAATTTTTCTTTTTCTGAAGGACATGGAATAGAATAAAGCTTTATCAAAGTTTTTTTTTTATTTTTTCTGGAGGACTGCTGGAGAAAAAAAATAAATGTTGGGAGTACAGTTTCATTTTTTTTCTGCTCCGTTCTGTGGATTATAAGCATTGAGAGTACACGCATAGTTGAGTCTCCCTTTCCGTGTGCAAATAATAAAAAGAAATGTGTTCATTTTTACGTATTCCATAAGATTATGCAGGTTTCCGGGGAAGCAGTTTTTGCTCTTGTGTATGGCTGTGTGTGCTTAATGCTAAATTTAGCAGAATAGTGCCACCGGGGTAATAGAAAATGGTAGGGTTAGTTAATGGACTAGTATGTGCCCACTTTTCGGGTGAAATTGGCCAGTTCTTGAAGTGGAAATGGGAGAAAAAAATAACTTGACTTTTTTACTATTATTTCTCCTTTTCTGAAATGGAGCAGGAAAAATTTTTTTTTCTTGTGTGTGTGTGTGAATGAAACTGAAAGTGAGTTTGTGAAGGGAAATTGCACATGATTTTGAGTTTGCATGGCCGCAAGTCGTTACGGTTTATTTAGTGAGTGTGTAGATTTACTGGCAAAAGTGGGAAATCAATTAGCGCAAATTGGTAATTCATATTCATATTGCGAATTAGTGGAGCGACTTGCATATCTCATTAAAAAGTAGAAATTTGCGAGCTTGCTCACCCATCCATTTCCATTTCCTCTTTTCACAGTGTCGCTAATACATCGCTTAATTAAGCGAGCAGCCCTACACACACACCCTCCGTGGAAGTAGCTAACCAATCAAACTTCACAAGTCCTTGAGTTGCCTCCATCCCCTCCAAAAAAAAAGTAAGACGGATTACCAATCTCAGCTAATGTCTCAAATGGGAAATGAGTTGTAAACATATGAGCCTATACACACACACCCTCACACTTACAGCACGCTCTCAACATCCTCTCCTTATTACAGCACGGAGCACTTCACCCAGCCTCATTTAACCCGCAAAATTTATTGCCCTCAAAAAACCGAGCATCTTCCCCATTTCCCAAACGGAAATGTAAAGAAAACTGCATACGTATAATTGCCCCTTTTCCATCCCACATTTTCTTCAAGGAGAAAGTGCACACTCTCTCCTCATAAAAAAAACCTTCTCTCTGTCCTCTTTTCATACTCGAGAATGATCTAACTATGAAATTTTCATTACACTTCCTTTTCTCCGGTTGAGCAACTCGAATATTTTTGTTGCTCTAATCGTAAGTGCACACTTCACTCTTCTCTCTCTCACTTTATTTTTTCTTGAAGGCTCTACAATATTTTTAAGATGTTCTCTTCCTCCTCACTTTATGCATAAATAAAAGCGTATTTTATTTTTTCCTCGTCTTTTTTTTCTCTCAAGACAGCCTCCCTCCCTCCAAAAATATACATTCAAAAGTGTGCACGCATAAATTCACCCGAAGGATTTTCCTTGAAAGAATTTTTTTTGCTCTCTTCATCGTTCACTCCTTACTTCCAGGAAGTGTCAGGAAGGATAATGAGTGCCGTCTTAATTGTAGACTTAAATAGCAGTACCAAAACAATATCGTTTTTCAGCAGTTTTATTACATTGCTGGGCTCCAACAGAAAAAAAAAATTTTGCCGTTCACTTCTCCCTCCAAAATTTTGCACCCATAGTTTCTGCTGACTCTCCTTCACCCTCCTTCATCTTCATACTGCTCACATGTAATTGATTGGTAAAGCCCAAAGGTACTTTCCACTTTTCTCCACTGCTCCTTCTGGGAAGGGAGAGAAATGTGTGGTGGAACAAGAAACGGCACGAATTGACTTTGTGCCATCTCCTCTTTCACCTTCTTTTCTCTTTTTTTCTTCCTCTTCCTCCTTTCCCGTATACTTTCCTTTTTTTTTCCACGCAATTGTTCTTCTTTTCTCTACTAGACATATACACACGTACATCCTCCTATTCTCATGTGCCAAGTCATCCTCTCCTCTACAATTTTTTTTATTCTCCGAGAGTCTCTCTTTTTCAGCATTTTTCCTTTTTTATATTCTTTGTGGTTTTTTTTCTTTAGCTCCTTTTCTCGCTTTCTTCCTCAAGTGCCCTGGGAAATAATAAGACGAGGTTGGTTGACTTAAGGCAAGCTGTGTATGAGCAACTCCTTTCCAGTCAGAGTCTATATAAAGTAGTGAGCGCCACCGTCTCCACCACCACCACCCCGATAAATATTATTGTACGAAGGGAGCCTAAACCTATTACTGTACATTTACTTAAGGATGAGCTTAACGGCAACTTTTTTTCCAATGAAGTAAATAAAAAACGCTCCACAGATTTTTTTATTATTCCTTTTCCCTTTTCAGCTTCACAGAATTCTCCAAGAAAGGAGGAATTGGAGGGAGAGAAAGAGAGCGAGAGAGAGAGAAAGCCGTATCCCAGCCCACACATAAATTCCCCACACGTAAAAATGTGCGCAAATAATACAGCCTTTCCCCTCTAATTTGCTGCCTATATAAAATTTTATGATCCTCCTAGGTAGTAATGCCCTTCCTTTTTTTATACTCTCCACGGCTCCCTCTCCGAGTTCATCTACATCAAAATAAAAAGGAATGTGAGTGAGATGCGAACTTTGACTTGTGCAGATGTAAAATAAAAAGAAGGAAAATTTGTTGACTTTTTTTTCCATTTCGCTTACTAATTTCAATTATCAGAAAGGATTTGAATTTTTTAAATTTCTTTTTTTGGCAGTTCTTGGCTCTTTTTAGAGCTTCTCAGAGCACTCCAGCAACTGTATAATCAATTGAAATATTTGTGGAGGAGCAAGTGGAAAATATTTTAAGGCTAATTTTATTTTCGCTCCTTAGTTTCCGAGCAAGTAGTGTGGAAGGTTCCGATAAGGAAGTGAAACGAGGAATAAGGAGTGGAAAAAAACGACTTAGCAAGTTTTTCTTTCCATCTCATATAAAATTAAAGTCCGGTGGTTTGTCTAAAAAGTAAAAAAAAAGTTTTTACCTTTTTACCCCAGATCACATAATACGGACAGGAATCATCAAGGGGAAAAATTGTTTCTTTTTTATACTTCACCTACTTCCCTCTTTCTC
Source organism: Acrocyrtus sp. NNG-2020 (assembly GCA_027744115.1). Lineage (NCBI taxonomy): Eukaryota > Metazoa > Arthropoda > Collembola > Entomobryomorpha > Entomobryidae > Acrocyrtus > Acrocyrtus sp. NNG-2020. The sequence continues at coordinate 24,060 of JAHZND010002646.1, forward strand.
TCTCTCCGTCTCCGTTCTCAGCTGGGAGCTGTAGAAGCAAAACAATTTTTTTTTCGGGAGAGAGCGAACATTATCCTTCTATCCGTCTAAAACAACAACATTTTCTTTCCCACTTGTTCTCCTGGAAAAAGGCTTTGGAGAATTATCCTGACTATTTAAAATGAAACGAATTCCCAAATCTCATTCTTGCACATGTGGGGAGAGCCAGCCAATACTAGTCGAAAAGTAAATTCAATGATCCACCAAAACCGCTTTCACTCTCCCAACTAAAAAAAAGTTTCCAGAGTGAAGCCCACAAACAATTCCTTATAGCCAAAGGTAAATGTTTCTCTAAGCACTTTCCGTCTTCCTCTCTCCCAAACATACATTTTTTCCTTCTCTCGTTTCCCTTAACCAGGAAAGCCCAAATCTTTAAGCTAGCCCTTATTTTCCTCTCTCTCGGCCAGTTCTGATTACAAATTGCAAACTCAGCTCTCGATTTATTTTTTTTTCTGTTCGCGTTTGTGTGTGCACACGGAGACAACGAGGTATACACAGCGAGATCCAACCAACCATTAAAATGCTCTCCACCTCTTTTTTTTCAACTAGCCCATACATAAAAAATCAAACTTTTAATCTTCACTTCTCACTTTCATCTGATACTCCGGCACTCCTCCGAAAAAAAAATAACGAAACAAATATCAAAGCGCACCCTAAAAAAAGGGCCTGGTTTTGGCAAGTGAAGCTGAAAGCGATAGAGAAAAAGGAGCCTACATACACGGCATCATTATCATCCTCCTGTCTGGGCCCACAGCCACCACATATTTTTTTTCTATATATATTCCCAGGAATATATGCTGACTATCAAGTTACTTTGGAACAGTACCCCTTGAAATATGTACATGGCTAAAAACACGAGAATTTTTTTTAGCTTTGTTATCGTTTATTCAACTACCAGTTTATCTTCCCTTCCGTTCCACCTTCTGCGCCCCTCCGCACTCTGAAGGATTCCGCTCCCTGAGCCACTCTCGGAATTGTGCTTTGTAATGACTTACAAGAGTACATGCATTCCAGCCCACACCGCTTCTTTTCCTACCTTTCCATGGAGATGTGCAACGCTGGATACATCTTTTTATGCGCTACTTTTTCTCTAAATCTCCGATTTTTATTTACTTTCCGATACATATCTCTCCCTCTGCTACACTTCCCTCTCTATTTAACTTCTTCTTCTCCGATACAGAGCCTGCCATAGCTAAAAAAAGCGGCTTTTCCTCTTCTTTCCATTTATATATGGCCACCCATTTCCACATTTTTTTTCTTCTTTTTTTTTTGCGACAGAAGCAAAGCCAAACTAAGTTTGACTAAGCTCCCAACTCCCAAACTCACATCCTGCGGAACGACGGCTTGGAGCAATACTGACAATTAGAAGCATTCATAGATGATCATCCACGATCATCAAGTGAGTTCGGCACCGTTGTTTACAAGAATACACATTGATATTAGTTCAGACCAAAAAACTTTTTTTTCCTCTTAGGAGAAAAAACCCTTTTTTCCCAGTTTCCTCTCGCTCACAAAAAAACTTTATTTTTTTTCATCGTCGCCACACCAGACACATCTACAAGTCCGCCACTGGTGATTTCAGTTTGCGGTAATGATTTTCAAGTGAATCTCTTTTGTCTGGGAAAGCAGCGATAAATAGTCATATCTTTGTTTGCGACGGGAAACTCGTCTCCATCTCCCAAAGTGCTCTGCACACTATTCAAAAGTCCCGCCAATTCACTAATAGAAAAAATACGTCTTCTCTTCTCCAGCTCACACACAAACTCTGTGGCTTTTTCTTCCATTTTCTTCCTCCATTTCTGAGAATAGGGAAAAAACGCACTAAAAACCCCAGCCCTTTTTTTTACGAAGAGGATCTTTCCACAGGGAAATATTTCTACCCTGACAATTTACAGGAAAACGTTTGAAAAAATAAAATATATTTATTCCCAAGAATGGCACGTCAACATTTATCCATTTTTTTATAGATTTGAAATATCTCCATCCAAAATACAATTTATTTTTTTTGGGTGTCTCCTCAAGACGAAGGATGAGATGAAGGAGGAAAAGAGGGAAAGTTGCACTCGTTTTTTTCTGTGGTTCTTCTCCTTCTCCTTCCCATTTATTTCGCTTTTTTATTGCAGCACATAAATACAACGATGAGTCTCCTTTACAATGAATATCCTTTCATGATATTTTCTGAGGCTTCCCACACACACATGAAAGTGAGAGCGAAATTCTTCCCAGAACTGGAAAAAAAAGAGTATTGACGGGAGGGCCAGAGAGAAATAAGGGGAAGAGCAGTAGAATACAATATTTTTTTGCAGAGACTAACTGTAACCAGTTGTAAGCATTATTTTAATAATATTGTGTTTTCAAGAGTGTAGCAGCGGTTTCCAGTAGAAGATCTCAAAGCCAAAAGCTGTTTCCAGCTCAAGTGTTAGCGGTAATACTTCTGTGCTGGATTTCGCATTTTTTTCCAGGATATTTTTTATGTGTGTAAAAAATGTGTCTCCTTTCACTCTTCCACTTTTTTCCCCTTCTTCCTTTCCCTTTCTGCTTCTTCCATTCACATTTTTTTTTGTAGTGGAAATGCAATATATTTGGATACAAAGTAGGAAAAATTTTTTTCTTCTTCTTCTTCTGGTTCTATGCAAGCAACAAAAATAGCAGGGTTTTGCTCTTGCTGTCTTTTGTGAGTTTTGCTTAGGTTCCTCCTCTCTCGTGTTTGCTAGGAGGAGGGAAAAAAAATTCTTTCTCTTTTCTTCCTCCTCCGGGTGAACGAGCACAAGCCGGAAGTGTATATGTGTACGCTGAGTACACGCATCCAACTATTTCCAATACAATATTTACATTATCGAATTGAATACATTATGCCCCTTTTAAAATATATACGGCTTGTGTACTCCCCTCTAAAAAACCGCGGCGGTTTTATTTATACTCTCATATAGAAAACCTCTGGACAATGTGCAAATGCATGCATCCGCACACGAAACGAAATATATATAAAAAAACTATCTCCCTCCTTCCATCCTCTCTCTCTCCCGTGCACATACAATATAATATATATTTTTTTTACTCTCAGTTAGCACTGAAAATAATAAGTTATGGTTGAAATTACAATGTCACTTGGAGCCGAGTGTGCCCAACTTATAAATTTTTTTTTACGTGGGCACATAAACCTGGTTAATATGCTCGTCTTTTTGTTCCTCCCGTGCAGCCTATTTTTCCTCGTCGTAGGAAAAAAAAGGTGGAGGAGGGAAACACATTATTTCTTTTTTTTTTGCAACACGGCTAGGCTGAGCTTCCCCTTTTTGAGTAGGAAACAAAGTATTTTTCGTGTAAGTGAGAAGGATGGGAGAGCAGGGAGAAAAGGAAAGCATGAGAGGAGGCGTAGGCATACAGCTTTTGTGAGCACATCCACATCCACATCCACAAGCAGTAGGTATAAGGCCAGGAGAAAGCTTTCTCCTTTCCCGAGAAAAAAAAAACAAGTGAGTGGTGCGGAGAGGAACATCACTTTCATTTCGTATATACGGTTAGCGGTTAGCGTACAAGAGTGCTTTAGCGCTGCAGCTTACTTTATTTTTCCAGCTCGCTCCCACTCTCGCCCAACTGAGACCAGTTTTGTTTCACTCATTGTTCAGCTCAGACACACATGGTGCTTTTTTCCTCCTGCTCCTCTGGCTTCGCAACTCCAGCGCCAGCTCCAGCTCCAGCTCCTATATGAGTCCGTGTCCAACTCGATTCTCGTCAGCTTCTCCACCACTCTCTCCGTCTCCTTCCTCGTCAGTCTTCCTCAGTTGCAAATGTGAGGACTTGCTGGAGAAAAATACTCTCCATTTCTAATCCAGCGCTTGGGAGCTCCACACGAAAATCTCGTTTCTCCCCGAAAACTGCCAACAACCCAACATATTTGCCATCTCGTTTACCTAATAGATTGGAAAACGATGGGACAGTTAGGAAGCGCCACACACACACAAAGTGAAGGCGAGAGCAAAAGTGATTGACTTTTTTTTCCCAAGAAAAAAAATATCTGCCCAAATGTGAAGAAAACACAAGTAGAGTCATTTCTCTATCTCCAGCTCAGTAAAAAAAAGAGCGCACTTGCATTGAGATCCTTCTCGGTGGAGATGACAGGAAGGTCCTTATGGTGACAAAGGCGCACAGCTCTCTTCCTCTTAACACTGGTCAGCGAGAAGGAGAAAGAGCAGTGGTTCTGTGAGTGGTCAGCGGACAGACGTTATTTTTTCTCTTCATTTCTGATGAAAGCTTTCCATCCCGATAAAAAAAAGAACAGTAAGCTGCGAACAATACAGGCCAAAAAAAGATATAATTGATTGGTAAAATAGTTCAAGTCGTACGTAAACCGTCTTTTGCCACTCGTGCAGAAATAAAAAGTGAATAGAAACAGAAACAGTTCAGTTGACAATTTCTTTTTTGGTGCGAATATGCGATATGAGTGGGGGTAAGTTTTTTAAACTTGGTAGGCTCTTGTCATAAGCCGCTTGTCCTCAGTAATGAGAAAATGTGATAGTGGCTATGTAAGCAAACGAGCTACTTCTTTTTTTTACCATAAATATGTAATGGGAGGGATATATTTAGAGCTGTCTGAAAGAAGAAAGCTGAGACTTTAAGAAAAAAAGTGGAGTGGTAGGGAGTATATAAGGAGATAAAAAAAATATCAGTGATTTTCAATAAAAAAGAATTTTTTTCTGTGTGCCCTGAAATTGTTGAAGTGGTGGCAGGACAAGAATTCGAATGAGGGATTGGGAAAGAAGGGAAAAGAATAAGAAAACATGTTTTTTTCTCCATTCGAGTTGGTGATGGAGTAGGACTCAAGTGATTTATTCGTATTCAAAAGGATTCTCATTGTGCGAGTTTCACTGTGGTGGAGACAAACACTTGGGAAAGTTGGAGAAGAAAAAATAAAGTATTTTTGTGTACTTGCGTAAATTGGGTAGATCTTTTTTTTTGGATTTTGGGAGAGTGCTAGGACTTAGAAATTTATTCTCATTTGTGACGCCACCGCGCTTCTCCGCTCTCCGCTAATGAATGAGCAGCCATAAACCACTCAGGAAGTGTCCGAGAGCAAAAATTGTGCAAAGCAAACTTATTGAATACCTAATTTTTGCTTCTCTCAGATCTCTTCAGATTTGTGAAGGTCAGCTCCCAAAAAAAACTAACGCAGAGTGCTGATGAGTATCAGCTGCCCAAACAAAATTTCTTAAAAAAGTTAATGATTCAAGACATAAACTAAAAAAAATTAACTGCAAGATTCTTTCCATCCTCATATTATCCCGAACGTAAAATAAATCAGCGCGCGGTAGTTTGGAAATGTGACAACTTTTCTCCCTTATTTACAGCAAGAGAACAACACACCACACTTCTCCCTCGTCTGTACTTACCCTTCTCCCAAGAAAAAAAAGTAATTCTGGAGGAGGACATTTTTCCAGAGTTTCATGAAATACACCCGCCCTCCTGTAACAACTTCACTTCTCTTCTCCAGTGCACCGACTGGAAGGTGAACTGACTGAAATGAAATGTATAATTCAATCTGGAGTTAAATTCTCCTGAGGTCATCTTCCGTCTCTTTAGTCCCCGAGTGATTCAGATCCGGTGAATAAACAGGAGGGAGGGAAAAATAACCGACAGAGAGGGAGAGAGTGCTGAAAGTCAACAAGACAACTTGTACTCCGCTCCCATCTGTTTACACTCCTTTAGGTGGAATTTTCCTACCGCACTGCTCGAATTAAGTTTTTTTTTTGTGAGGGGTCCTTTAAAAAACATTTTTTTCTCTCGTAAATTGTTGACTCGGCTACCAAAGCCCTTCACCACACAGCGCATACTAGTGATTCCCGTGGCTGTGAACTTAACTAAAAACGTAAACTGGAAGAGAGTGAGTGACTTTCTCCTTAAAAATATAAAACACAAAATACGGACAAGGCAGGTAAACTACTCAACTTTGTTTTTGCATTTGTCCACATCCCGTCAATATTTAATGAGCTGTGTGAGCAGCTCCGAGAGGAAAGCAGTAAAAACCCGTTTTTGAAGACTTAATTAACTTAGCAGATCGAAAAGTAGAGAGATAAAGCATTTCCTAGAAGAGATGTGCATCTTTCTTCTCCTTTGGCCAAAAAAAGTAAGCAGTGAGCAGTGAGCACTACTGTCCGCAAAGTACATCATAAAAATTAAGTGAAAACAGTTTCCTTTCCACTCACAAAACTTTTTTTTACTTTCTCCGGAAAGACAGTCTATAATACTTCTTACAAAAAAGGGACGGACAACTTAATGAGACAGTTTTTACAGTTTATGGTAAAATAGGCAGAGAGGATATGTGGCGCACACGAGAAGTCACAAGAGAAAAGGGAGAGTTGAGAAATGGGGAAAGGAGGGAAGGCGAGTAGGAGAATAATAAAGTGAGTGTCACTCTGTCAATCGTCTCCATTCCAGTGACTATCTCTCAGATTTAGTTAATCAGAGTTAGAGATTCGTTTTTTTGCCGCTTTCCCTCCGCCGTGCACTGTCATTGTTGTACACAGCTCATATTAGATCCCGTCACACATTAAATCTGGAAAGTATTGGAGCCGTTTGGATTTTTCTCTTTCTGAGCGGGCGGATGAAGTGGATGATGTACATTTATTCATGAGAGACAATGGAAGACGTGTCATTGTGCCAACTTTAGAGAGAGACACGCTGTACGTGTAAATCAGCCGAAGAAAAAATTTTGTTTTGGAGGGTGCGGAGGAAAATATATATATAAAAAATAAAAATAAAAAGGAAAGCAGCTTCTCTCAATTGTCCCTAACAATGTCTTGGTTTTGGCTCGTCACGCTGGTCATCTTCGTCGTAATAATTTTAGCCGCCATTCTCGGCAACTCTCTTGTCATGGTGGCTGTATATAAAAATCGAAAGCTGAGGACATGGACAAATTACTTTGTCGTTTCGCTCGCCCTCGCTGACACGCTCGTTGCCCTTTGCGCAATGAGCTTCAATGCAAGCCAAACACTCAACGGACAGTGGCTCTGGGACGGGGAGTTTGGCCAGTTTATGTGTGATGTAAGTCATTAGCAAGTATAAAAACTTAAACATTTATTGTGCCTTCCAATTTTTCCTAAATTTTCCCGCCCTTTGAATAATCTATTTTTTCTCTTTTTTTCTCTTTAAAGATGTGGAACTCCTTAGATGTCTACTTTTCTACAGGTGAGTTTACCCTTTTTTATCAATTTTCCTAGTTTGTAGTGAAAATCGTGCATTCCTTTCATGTTTTCCATTAGGAGGGAAGAAAATTAGAGGGAGGAAGTAAAAAGCTGTAGCTAATTCTTTTACGATTACGTTCCCTTTTTTTATGATTGCACGTTTGACGCAAAATGGAAGAAGGAGCAAACACTCCTCTCAAAAGTTATCCCTTTTCTGAGGCACTTGCACACTGGGAACGTGCCTCTCGCATAACAGCCTATAGCTCATCACACGGAAACTTTGAATAGACAGTGATTTGTGAGAATTAAGTTTACGGAGACATAAAGCCAAAAAAAAAAGAGACGAACAACACTGGCTTTCTCTCTCCCTAATTTATCTCCTGCCTGAAAAGGGAGACACAGCGCCGCTTTTGCAAGACACTATGTTAGCTCTTTACTTGCCGCTCCACCGAAAAAAAAGAGGAAAGTTCAAGGAGAAAGTTACGGAAAAAAAATTGTTAAGCGTAGCGCATACACATAGCACCCGAGTACATTAGCAGGCCAGAGTTATATAGCTAGGCTACATTATATGGTACGAGAAACCAACGAAAAAAAAATGTTTAGCCCAATCAGGATGTACACACCGAAGATATAGAAAGGAGAAAAAAAATACAAAATGTGGCTGGGCTTTTATACTTGTATCCTCCTACGTGAATGAATTGAACCGGCTACACACATCACTAGACAGTTTACTTTATACCTTGTTACGAAATGAGATAGATCACTCTCATCAGTCATTACACCACCTGTCCGGGCGCTGTCGTGGGACGGCTTGTTTGCTTGGGCGCACTTCCTCTGAAAAAGGTTCCATAGAAAAAAAATAACAATGTCAAATTTAGAGCGCTCAGGGTCAGAATTTTAGTTTATGGGTGCTTATGGTGGGAGTATCACGTTACCCCAGAGAGTTGCCAAGTGGCATAATGTGGGTGGGAAAATTTTTTTTTGGTTATTGTGGAAGCTGAAGCTGAAGCTATGGGCCCGCTACCCACCAAAAAAAACCCAGAGGGGAAACTGTAGCGTGGTGAATGTGGATATTGATAAGCTGAAGAAAAAGAAAACTGATATTTGGAATCAGTGTAGCGATGTTTGGTGTAGTGTATGCTGTGTGGTTCTGTGTGGTTCTGTGTTTTTTTTGTGGCGGAGGAAACAAAAAATAAAATTGGGTAGTATGTATAGTGCACACGGGTAGGCCGCCTTCCAGAA
>JAHZND010002647.1:0-13556 GCA_027744115.1 Acrocyrtus sp. NNG-2020
TCCTCTTTGTAATCCCAAATATTGCATACTTTCAAGAGTAAATCTGACAATGGATGTGTGTATAATACTACCGAAAATATTTCAATTGACTCAGCGTATTCCATCTGAAGAGGAGCATTACAAGGGCAAATTAGAAACCCTCAAGTAGAACAAATCCCACCACCGGGGAAGAATGAGAGAAAAAGTCTTTTATAACAAAACGGTTCAGCTCCATCGTTAAAAGTTTTACTTAGCCAAGTAATGAATCAACATTTTAAAGGTTCCTATTCCTCAAAAACTGTTTTCGCCTTTCATTTAAAAGCACAAACATATATATTTAGAGTCTTCCCTCTTGACATGACACAAAATGACATATTTACTGATATATGGTCTCCCCAAGTGAAATTTTTCTCTCTGAGGAAAGGAAGAGCTCAGCAAAAAATGGTAACTGAAATTCACTTGAGATTTTTTTGGATGATTCTATCTTATATGAGCACTGCTTGAGTTTCTACCCCGTCTTAGTAGGAAAAGAAGAAGAAGAAGGAGGAAATGTAAGCAAAAAAAGTAACGTCAGTCTTGCACAGAAGCTCTGTCTCGTCAGTTGCAATGACAAGTGACAGGAATACAATGCACTTGATGTTGTTGTCGATAACTTTCATTGATTTGTGAAACCCTCGTTGTTTGTTGGATTCCTTTCTTTGTCATTTTTTCTTCCTTTCCTCCCCTCCTTCTACTGCTCCCCGTGAAGCAAAAATACAATATTGGGTTCTTATCATCAACCAAAAAAAAAGAATGATGTACCTGTTTTAGTTAGTGCAGTAAGCTACTATTTAACTTTTCAAACTATTTTTATATTTTTAGGCAACTGTATGAAAAAACGAGTAGGTGTGTGTGGTGTTGGTTGGTGCTGTTCCTTGGCATTTCGCAGCCAACAAAGCTTTTTAAATTAGTACATGCTGTAAATTTTACAATATGAATGGAATTACAGTCATTCTGATGACATCAAGCTGCAGCATGTAAACGACTACTGTAGTGGGATGATATGCATTACGCTTTTATAGCCGGCGAGTACACTGAGTACATATATGGCTTATTTTTGTTCTGATTTTAAAGAGAACCTTTTGCATCCCTTACTTGAACGCTTGTATGGATTTATTAAGCTTTCACTCATCAGCTTTTTTTTTCTTTGAGTAGCGTGTTCTTTGAGAAAAAAAAAGAAACAGGTAAAGGGCTGCCGCCACGATCAATAGGAGCGTATAATAATAGTAATGATACCGGTACAATGGTTTATAGGTCTATTCTCTGATTAGAAAAAGAGAACGGTATAATGTAGAAATGATTTGCAGTTAGTAGTTGGTTATGCATGAATAAGCTCACAATGAATTTTCGGGATGAGGACATGGGACACTGGTGAATAAATTGAATAAAAAGAAGGATGTATGAAATGAGGCTCAAAAAGAGTCCTGTACGAAAATACTAGTCACTCCTTTTTTTCATTTTTTTCGAGAGAAAGTCTTCTTCTCTACGACAGGTGTGCGTCTTCTCGTAAAAGTAATAATGAAGAAGGATCGTTTTTGGGCTTAACTTGTACTTACGGGCAGGCTCAGAAAAATCTCAAGAGCTGAAAACTTTTCAGGTTGACTTTTTATTTTAATTAATAACACAGGCTTGCAAGTGTACAAGAGTGAAGATAAGGACTAAAGGAGTGATGGGACTCTATATACCTACGCAGCTTTTTGGTACATGTACAAGACAAGCTTATACTACGTGATTGCGATAGCAAGAAGGGAAGAAATGCATGAAGTGCTAAACTACGTAATGTTTGTGCATTAAGATAACAAACAATTTTCAAAGCAATTGCAATCTGCTCAGTAAATGTTGATTTTTTCAACTCCTGGATCTTACGTAAGTTTTGAAGAGGAGACGCAATCTGAATTATAATTGAATATAAAACGGATAAACTTGGGGAAAAGAAAAATAGGTGCTAAAGGTGTCTGAGATTTATGTAAAATTCGTAACACGATAATGATAATAGCAACGCTGATGTTACTGACTCCAAACATTCTTAATTGAGTGAGATGATGCCAAGTGTTTAGCTGTGATAAATATTTATATAAATCTGGTTTTTTGTACTGATTGCCTATAACTTTTTGAGGGATTCTTTTCATAGAAAAAGGTAGACCTGTTGGCGACAAAATCTGTACATGTTAGTGAAAGATTATAATGATTTCCAGTTCCATTTTTAAACAGGAGTAAAAATCCTATAATTTTTTAATGGACTTTTGTGGTGTGCTGCTGTCGATTTTTAGAAAACAATAAAATTGCTACAAAATTATCAATCAGGAGAAAGACGTCCATTAGGTAGAACGAAGAAAATAAAATTATTTTTGAGTGGGCAAAATGGGTCTCTTCATTTTACTGGGAGCAAGATGATAGGTGTTGACACTCAGAATATCACATTTATTGCGTATTTATTGCATTGTTTCCTTTTACAGCAAAAACTACTCTCCCTCAACATACATACCTACTCATTCCTTCAACACGTAACTTGAAATCCGGCAAGTTTTATCCTCAAAATATTTTCCCAAATAAGCTTACAACTTTTTACGATTTACAACATTTGCGTATTTAGTTTATCACTTGCTAAATGAGGCGACATCTTTTCCCTACTTTTGGGGAATTGCGTGTGTATTAGCCTACTTTAATACCTGCGCAAATTAAGCAGTTTAAACCCCAGCACTGTTCAGCTTTTGCATATGCCTTCATATGTTCCTTGACTTTACAGCAAAAACTTGTTAACAGCTACAAAATAGTGAGATTGTTCTCTGCCAAATTCACGACACTACATTCCAACGGTAGAAAAACGGAATTATCACATTATCTATAATTTACGACGCGTTAAACACTAAATACCGTCAGGAAAATGTGTTTCAGTATAACCCAAGCACATTTTGCTAAATCCTGACCCAAGAAAAGTTGTTTTTAGGATACCCAACACAGCCATATAATTGCTTACTTTACAGAAAGTTATGATTTTTTTTCTTGAGTGCTCATTTCAGGGTGAATTATTGCTTGAGGAATTTTAGCAATAAAAGATACAAGTAAAACTACACTGTAAAAGTTTTTGGAACTCATAAAATTTTATGACGCTTACATGAGGAAGGGACAAGACAATTGTGTGCCCAAAGTTTCCCATTGTTATTAGCATGCGACTTCACTCATACAAATGATAATTACAGAATACGTACCTGTCCTCGGATATACGTGTAGCTAACACTATTGCATAAGTGCACAACTCCTGAAATTAATAGGTGTGCGCGAATAACGCGACTCCTCCTCTAGGATGTCTTCCTCGTCATCGTCTAGGCGCAATAAAGAAACCGCAAGTACGACTATGAGAACTAAAATGATGATGTACGAAAGGTGTTACTCGTTTTATAAGGGATATGTCAGTTAATAATTGTACGCGTCGACGGAAAAGGCCAGACTTAAAACAGTTGCAATAAGCCTGCAATCAATTCATAATATAAAAAATTATTCTTTTTACTACACACAGATTGTTATTTGCTCTGCGGTTGGGGAAATTATTATCTCAGTCATCAAGACTAACGAAGACATCAATCTAACAGGAGAGGTGAAAGAGCATTTCTCAATCTGAAATTTGCATTCCACAAAACAAATAGCTTAGTCCAGAGTGCATTTTAGTAGAAACGGAAGGAGAAAAGTCTGCGCCACGTAGTTGTTTGCTTTTTGGCTTGACATGAAACTTACATTTGATGGCTGCTGTGCTGTTGCGTAATGACATCCGGAAAAATGATTAATGACTAGATGTGGGAGAAGAACGGTTGCTAATTATTTCCTCGTTGGAGTGAAGCACAGTGAAAAACGCCAATTTTTATCAGTTTTTGAGAGGTCAGATAAATTAACCAGTCGAAAAGAGGATTTCTCCATTTTCCCCTTAATTATTGCCAATTATTTGGCAAAAAAAGTAAGTTGCTCCCTTGTGGTTTATAACAACTTTGGTTTGAAACGTTGATACCTACACAGCTATATATTTTCATTCCTCTTCGTTAGTAAAAAGGCACTAGTTCATCTGTTATGAATACTTAAGATTCCTTCCACTTTTTCATAATTTTTTGGAATTGCACACCTTCGTTCTGCAAAGCAACTGTAAACATGCACACTATTATTATGTAATATTGAGCGCTCAATCTTCCTCCGCTGAAAGCTAGTTTGGCCACCAGCTCGAGGCTTCTTGGGATGCACAAGAAAAAATCTACATGAAAAATTGAAAGGACAATTTGCATCCAACTTAACTACATTTTGCTCAGTTTAAAAAATTCTTGTGTGCCAAAGGTGCGTTTATCTTAACGCAAGTCGTATTTTCAATCATCAAGATAAATGTTTGTCAAATTATAAGGTATTTTATTATCATTTGCAACAACCAGCGTTTTCGATTATTTGGGGTATAGAGTGATCTGGACTATTAGAAAAAAAAACTTGTTTACATGTTCCTATATATTTTTTTTGAATCGGGTGGTGTGGTGGTGATCATCGGATCGTATAATGGCTGAAACGAAGGCTAAACCCCAATCAACAATGAGGTCTTTAACCTTGTCCATTTTTAAGATGCCAACTACCGTATACGCTCTAAACATAGATATCCTTTAAAAGTTGTTACATAAAGGTAAGTGATGTTTTGGTCGGAGACAAGGGCAGCTGAAAAATCAGCAGGTTCACTTCTTCTCTGGATCACTTTATCTTCATCGTCACACACACCAACACCATAACACATCCTGATGTGATCCCACAGGTAAAAGAGAATAGAAAAAAAGTAATGTTTTAGTCCATTTAGGAAAAAGGAAGAAATGGCTCCCCGTATTCTAGACTTGGTTACTGGTGGAATTTTCAGTCGGGTCTCAAAGATGAAAGATCGCTTCACCTGAATCTTGCTGCGCTTGTGGGTAAACATGAATGAAAATATAAAATGGCAGTATAAGAACGGATTTCGCCAGGGTCGGTCGTCGGTCCAAGGCGGATAATAATATTTACACCCAGTCCTTCAAAACATTTTTACCGTGTGCGTCCGCTTTGAAATTGCCTTATTGCAAACGTGAAAAATGAAAATATAAAATGGCAGTGTAAGAACGGATTTCGCCAGGGTCGGTCGTCGGTCCAAGGCGGATAATAATATTTACACCCAGTCCTTCAAAACATTTTTACCGTGTGCGTCCGCTTTGAAATTGCCTTATTGCAAACGAGAAGAAAAATTCCTGCTTAAAAATTGCTTTTGATACACCTGTAAAAACACCCCTGCAAGTTATAACTCTTACTAGAATTTTTTTTCTTAAGAGCCAAGGTAAGAGAGAGAGAGACCAGGACCAGAGGGAAAATAGTCAATGTGTGTCCAAATATCCGCGTAGAATAAAAGTGTATTCGCGTTTTCTACAACCTGCTATGCAAATTTGTTTCTTTAAGGGCGATTGCCGCTGAATTTTATATTAATTTTGCGTTGAGATAATACACGTCTCCCAAATAAATGCGCTGCTCATTAGCAGTCCACAAATCTTTCATTTAATTACACGCACATTTATTAAGCACTGTGCCATTCATGATTGAAGGTGGTGCTCAAATGACTTTCATATTATCATCAATTCATTTCTCGTACGATTTATTATACTCAACTTGAATTATCTGAATGTTTCGTTCGCCCTAGCTCACAGTTAAAATGTTACATAGACAAGTCATCAGTTCCAATTACTGTTAGCGGAGATGTAGCTACAAAAAAGTAGAGGGAAATGAGCAATGCAAGGTGGTTGGTCCGAGTGATCAAAAAAATCAAAACATTTTCTTTAGCTTCATTCAACCCTGTCCCCAAAGAACGTCGTATCTCGCAGCGTGAGATCCTTGCAGAAAAATGACAGCGACATATATAATAAAAACTTCATGCGACTGTATACGCTTCAAGCAATAAATCACAAAAAATGCCAACAAAACAATAGTAATTTCCCGGCTCCTTAGGACGTACTTATTCAAGAATAATATCCTCGATCAGAGAGGAAGACGGAGTTTTGAGTGAATGCCATTTGCCATGCTATTATTTTACGTGCTGTTTTAACTTTAACAGTCGTGTAATTGAAGCTCACCGTCGTCACCTTTGTTGACTCCAACAAAATAGAGTAGAATAAAAGACAGTCTATATTGGATGAATAATGTGGTACGAACTAAGAATGATGAAGAATGCGTTTTATGAATAATAAACGAAGCATAAATCTCAATATCAGCGATGTACATCTTTGTTTTCTCGTATCGCCGAAGTTTTGTCCTTGTCTGTTTTGTTTGAGTGGAACCCGCAGTTTAGGGACAGGTGTAATCTAAAAGAAACATTCTTACATTAGAGAGCAGAGAACCGTGGCTGCAAGAGAATTTGCCGACAAGTGTCACCGCATTAATGCTTTTGACTCATCTAAATTGCAATATAGATAAAAAAGCTGTTTTCGCGCTTTGCACATAATGCATCTAAAATCTAAATGTAAACTAATTTTTATTCAGTAATTGACTCTGACTGCGTTGTACTGTGCATAATGTGATGAATGATGTCTTTCTCTGCTGGACTAATGTAATAAATTAGAAGAAACTGTGCATATAAAAATACGTGATCATATATCAGTACTCATATATCATTTCCGGATGATAGCAAATTCCTAAAAAAAGACGATTGCGTGATGAAGAAGCAGCTGAAAATATTTTTCCTTCCATAGAAATCGAAAACGGGGATGTTTGATGTTTCAGGGTAAATAGGGATACTGAAATTTAGCATAATTTTTGTATGATTATTTGGGGAAAATTGCCAGTTGCGTGAGTCCAAGTTTGATGATAAATATCATGCAACTCAAGGACACATTTAATGGGCACCAGCCGGGCAAATTCAAAGAAAAAAGAAACACGATCCGTTAAGACAAGGACACGGCTAATATGAATATAAAGAGAATTGAGAACGGTAGAAAGTATTTTTTTTATAAGATTGCATTTGGTATGATATATAATGCCAAACTCTCAAGGATATTTTTTTTTCTTAAGAAGGGAAAATAGGTATCCATTTTTCCTGTAACAGACCTGAGTGAACTGAATAGAACTATGCCATCACTCATTCTCTGAGAATGTACAAACAGAAAGAGTAGGCGTATCAGGCAGGTATGGTAAAAGCTTAATGCGAACTGCCAAAGAGGTAGGGTATCGGAAAGGAGAGGGCTAGCCTCTTTTGAGCATCAACAAGTTTCCAGTTCCCACACGTTGCCGCTAATAATGTTAATTGCTTCCTTTTCTGCATTGTCCGTTACATTTTTCAGTGAGCCAGTTTCCGCTGCTACTGGTTGTTGTGTGTATGCAGCTATGTACCATATTTGCTGCGGTTTGTTGAAAAAATAATATTACTGGGTGATCTGAATTCACTAAGATTGTTTTGCTATGATAAATAATCACGCATGACGCGATGTCTGGTAACGGTCCCACATATTTCTTCTTGCTGATGCCTACGTAAACTTCTGCTACTCAGCGAGAAATAGGCAAACTTGTTACCATATTGGTTGGCCGCTGCTTCCATTTTTAATAATCTTATCAATTCTATTACTATGCGAGCCGATAAGTTCCTGCCTACTTAACAACATAGTAAAAGCAGCTACGCGCTTATTTTGCTACTAAATCTAAAGAAAAATTGACACGGCCAGTTATCAAGCGGCCCTCTTTCAAATTCCAAAACGACTTCAGAAAACTTTTTGCAAACTTTATTGATAACCAAATAAGACAGCTACACAACAGTAATGAATAATAATATAGCACATTGTACTTTGCGTCCTAGTTAGTTTCTCATTTAACAGGTTCTTTTTACAACATTCTGGAATTATTATGGCTATGCTAGAGAATAACGTAATGTGTGCACGTCAAACCTCATCTATCATGCTTAATTGTGTGCTGTAGAGGAAATTTCTGCATTCATATAAAAATCGGTACAAACATACTACACAGTAGTAATAAAGCTATCTACATTTTTGCTCCTAAGAGTCCTGAGTCGGATTAAATGACAAAGGCCATAATTTTCTCAACAATGATTGCAAGCTGCACATATTATGCATAAAAAGACACAATTTTTTTTGCTTCGTTATCTTAATGAAAAATGCTAATACTGATAATTGCATATTTTGTATTTTTATATGGCATTTTGTATTTTGATTTTTTTTCTTCAAACGGGACAGCTAATTATGATATGATCGAAACAATAAAAAGTCATACAGATAAGCGGCACAAATAAAAGGAGCCTAGACAATTAGATAGCTATTGATTGTTCAATACTTTTTTTTCTCACAACTGCAACTGCCTTCGTAAAAAAAATTCTTAGCTTTAGCTTAACAGTAGACACTTTTAGCAACGGAATCAAAGCATATATTTTTACTCCGACGTCACAGAACTAGGTCGACCTGGAGGATACGGACGAATCGTGCAAGTCATAAGAATCATCGACGTTACGATTACGATGCCCAGAGCGTTGAAGCACAATCGCCTCTTCGTTTTCTATTCGGTACTGTTGCCTTCAGGAATAAAAAAAATAGTTAGACATTGTTAAAGTCATGAGCTGTGCTAGTAATGCGCGAGTGACAAGAAATCGGCAATAAAAAATTAAACTTGTGGATAAAACGAAAATAATAAAACGAAAAGTGTTAAACAATTACGCAATACGCTTTATTAAGTAAAACATAAACATAAACGGATATAACTTTACATAGGTCACTAAACTATATTTAGATAAAATAAAAATTAATACAGGATACTAGACGAGTTTTCGTACATATTAAACTTCATTGCAGCTTGCAGCCAAACATAAATTTGCTACCTGCTAAATCTTTGAAACATTTTGATATTTTCACAACTTCATAATATTTACTGTTTTTTTAATTCAAAGCTGCCAGTTAGCTAATACTACATTCGTAGAAAAAAACTAAAAACATTAAAGATATTTTTTGAGAAAAGAGCTCTCCCTCTTTTTTATACAATCGTTAAAGTGATTAGACTTGATGGGAATCAGGAATCATTTGAAATCTCACCTCTGAAATGTGTTATGACAGCATTCACTTCTACCATTTGAAACTATGTATCTATTGAAAAGTTACAAAAAAATTAACTCATTTACGAACTGTCTCTGAGATTCCACCCTTAGCTAGTTAACAGATGCCAATTTCAAAGAAAAATCTGTTACTTTAAAAGTAAAGAACAACAATCGGCATCTTTGGTGACAGAAACGAGAGTTTCCTACAAATCCAAAGCGCTAAAAACATGACCACACCACACTAACTCAGCTAGAGATAAAACGTAACTTGCATAATGAAATCAAATCTACACCGCTAACTAAAAATGATACAATTTTTTTCATAAATTTGTGTTTTTAAATGGCTTCCTGGTAAAGGAAAGGGATATAGTGTAGTTTTGCTATAGTTTTAAAGCACAAAGTGGCTCGCGAGCAGCTTAGAGGTCTGTGTGATAGGTCATTCTCATTGGTGTCTTATTTCTGATGGAGGGAACACTGAGGGTGAATGTAATGGAAATGGCAGCTGCTGCAATTACAACTCCCAGCACGTTGACGATGATAGCTTCTGTACTTCCCCACTCGCTGTATAAAGGACCCCTAATATGAAAATAAAAGGTAAAAATACAAACTCAAAAATAAAAAAAGCAAAAATAATAAAGTATAAATAAAAAGTGCTTTAATTAAAGTCGGCGAAGGCGAAGCCAAACTTTTGTTATTGGTGAACGAACAAAGCAAGCTAATTCATCTTTTATTAGCATTGCTATTAAAGCTTATTGTCTTGTAATGAGAGCTTTCAATGAAGACACTCATCGCGTATTATATCTTTTCATGAGATCCCATATGAAAAAAATTAATTTTTCCATTTCCATACAAATTCCACACTAAGAAATTGCTTACTTGAGTTCAAAAAGTGCCTTTTCTGTCAATCCGGTCACAGCAGTTGCAGCCGCCATAATATTTATCGTTAGAAGTATTTAATTCCTGATGTGAAACATTTGAGAACATAATTCATTTGTTGCATGATAAAATGATCCAGCTTGTTTAACTTTGTTATTTTAGCTTACTTGGATGGCAAAAAGACCCATTGTTGTTAATCCTAACCAAGAGTGAAGTGAGTAAAAGTTTGGAATTTTCGGGTTGGCCAATTCGTGTGAGTCCCACACAGTAAGGAAGCCAATAGCAATACAGGCGATGGCAAACGCATGGAATATAGTATGAAGCAGCTTCACATATATCTTACGACAGCATGTCATCATTCGGTAGAAGAGCATCGCTAAAATATAAAAAAATTCCAAGAAGCCACAAGATCAAAATTCTCATTCAATATCCTCCAAAGTGTTACACCTTTTGAATATTATTTATGTGCTGCAATTGACACTTACAAAATCCAGAGAAGAAAATGAATCCAGCAACCATTAAAGTTGGATGCCAGTTAAATTCCTTGGTGGGGTTCTCCTGTTAAAATGAAGGTAAAACAAAAGTTAGAAAAGTTCGACATTTTACTTAAGACTTAAATAGGTGGGTGGTGGACAAGGTTTGTATTTTAATTACCTGCCAAGCATATCCTCCCCTGTACATAAAGACCCAGAAGATCACGAGAACCAGCGACGCCACCAGAAATATACTGGTGAGTACTATAGAAAATGCCATTCCAATTTTCGCCCCCATGCTTACGTCCTTAGTTCTGAAATAATCGAAAAGTTTTCTTTTTATAAAAAAAAACTGGCACTTGCACGAACTATACCTACTCAGACTTCACTCCTAAATTACTAAATGTCAGTTGTCCGAAACAATTCCCGCCCATTTTACACTCACATTATTAGCAGTTTTAACTCAAATTAACAATTGCCGCTCACCAATGATAACTTTATAAATTAAATATTGATTTTGATTGCTCAACTGCTCAGACATGTATATGACTGTCATGTGCACATCAATTTCACAAAGAAATGAAGACGTACAATAATGTGCACGTATAGCACTGACGCAAAAAATTTTTTATTGCTAGCTTAACTACAATGTCAAATTTTTGCATGACAAGCATATACCTACTTAAAAGTAGACACCCTCCCACTTTACCAGTTTTCAAAGGAGACATTTTGCATGCAAAAGCTAATATAACTGTTTGCATCGGTCCCTACGTGTAAAATAGCAAAGTACAGGGCAGACTGGATCAAAAAAGATTTTCGACCTTCAATTGCTATTACGTATTCCAAATTTGATCTGAAATCGTTTTTTATTTGTGTATTTGTATCAATTGAAATTGCTATCTAGTGCCAATATGGAGTGTGTATTTTAGATCTGAATGAAACTCGTTTCCGAATCGCCTTCGTTCCACTGACACTCCCAAGCACTACACTTACACGTTTTTAAAACAGATTACCTAATTCGCATGAAATTCATATATAGCGTTTCCCGTGTCCTACTGTATTTAGTCGATACTTGCCATATCAATTGTTTGCTAATTGCTAGTATTGCAACATTTATATCTGCGAATGCAAAAGGGGTTTACCGTGCGAATTACAGAAAGTGGTCACTATAAAGCTGATTTCATCTATTATAGATCTAGTTTGAAAACAGTTTATACGATACTTGCATTTAGATTATAGCTAAAATTTAGAGCTAGTTGTAAAATTTTGTGTTTTTCCGTAGTCAGTAGAGCAGAGCCATTGCATCCTTTTCGCGAGAGTAGTTTGCAAAAAAATGGATACATAAAGATGCATATACAACATTGGAAACGATTCAATATAATTTTTAGTTTATGAAATAAAAATAGCAAAAACTATCCCATTAATTTGTAATCTGTAATTAATGTTAATGCCGTCATTACGTGAGTAGCTTTGTACGTGCCTCTGCATTTTACACAATGTTTAAGGGAATTGGGTTGAAATGGATGACTAATGTCGTAAAAATTGTAGTGGAAAGGGTTTTGGCAGCTCAAGATTTAGGTAAAAAAATCGTTCTTTCAGAACTTATTACGTATTACGTAAGATAATAAATGATTTGATGAGAGTGTTAGACAATTTATAACTTACTCCATTACGATACTTTTGCAACAAGTTAGTACAAATAAAAGTTAAGCTTGCTAAATTACTAGAAGAAAAATTTTCTCCAGTTTAAATCTTGTTAAAACGAAATCAAGTTTAAAGAATTTCACATTTTAACTTCTTTCACCACTTGCCCAATACTGTGCCGTTTGCAGGGGAAGGCGACACGGCGGAGATATCTTTTCTCCGAGCCCTAGGTGGATTCGTACCGCGTACTCAACAGATAATATTGTCATTCCTATTACTTCCACCTTTCTCTGTAATGGGCCTTGTTCCTCCTTACATTTCCGAGAAAACGTTTCTCACATGTGGGCACTCACATTTGTCAAACTAAAGCGGACACTTGGACATAGCACTTAAACTCCACTCCATTCCCCACTTTCTCGGACAAACGGATGCGGAAAGTNACTCACATTTGTCAAACTAAAGCGGACACTTGGACATAGCACTTAAACTCCACTCCATTCCCCACTTTCTCGGACAAACGGATGCGGAAAGTGCTCGCACTCGCAATTTCAACAGCTTATTAGGCTTTAGATATGCTTTACTGCTACGATGAACGGTTTTCCAATTTCCAGCCCTACTTACTTTCCTCGCTCTTCCATGCAACTTTAAACTCCGTAAAGATTCTTCGTCCCCGTTTACACAGAAATGCCATCAAGCACTACATGAAAATATACGCGAGGGCTTAATTTGCGGACAAAAAGGTTTGATGACCTTACGATTACCGCTCGCTTATTTCGTTATTTTTCAAGGAAATTGCTGCAAATCTTTACAAAAAAGGATTTATAGTTTGCAAATTTTTAAAAGTCCATTCTCTCTTCACTTCATTTCCTGTGAATATTCTTCCTTAGAATTATTTGCTCATGTTTATTTGCATATTTCATTATTTCCGACTTTAACTACCACTTACAATACAATAAGCTGTGTACTTGTACAAAACAAAAAAGACTGGAAATTGCTCTAAAACAATTTCTTCTTTGCAAAAATTTTATTTCGAGACCTCACTGAAAGACCCTCCTCCCCTATCATAAAATTTATTTTCGTTTGATGATAGAGGCATGGGTTTCCGTTATCTTTATTTTTTCACTGATGAGACCTGCTTCAAGTTCTACCACGAGTTCTATCATCATCATCGTCAGCCGCAACGCAACCACCACCGCCACGTTGCATGTCATGCTCATGGATTAATGACAGACAGAAATACAAAAGCATAAAAATGTGATTGAGTAGGTTAGGTTCATTGAACCGCAGAAGTATGCAAATCTAAATAGTCATTAAATTATTTGGAAGTGTACTTCTAGCAGGACTACTAGTGCTCCTTAGTCATATAGAAAAGAGCCCATCTTCACTCCAGGGAATGAATCATTCATCTTCCCGAAATGCCTATGTCTATCTTCGATATAGCAACATGCACTATAGCTTGCACCCAACTCAGAAATAGAAAGCAA
>JAHZND010002648.1:0-13547 GCA_027744115.1 Acrocyrtus sp. NNG-2020
GCTCTCGCAATTAATTCAATTGATCCATGATCCTGCAGCAGTCGTAAACAATCAATGACATGGTAAACGATGGCATGTCTTGAAGAAAGGAGAGTGATAAATCTGTAATTGTATATGCCTACTGTTTAAGGTAGAGAGAAGAAGAGGCAACCCCAAAACAAAGCTCTTTTACATCATTATCGCCCCTAAACACATATTTCCACTCATTCATTGTGTGCACAACTGAGCTGCTAATTTGCTACTAAAACGTAAAAATACTTTAGAAAAAAAGACACTCTCTTCTGATTTATCCTTTCTAAATAATCTTCTGCTCAACTCACGACGCGATGACGAGTCTCCTTTTTATTCGAGTGGAGTCCGCAGCAGCACGCTGAAAAGTATACATTTCGTGGAATGAATGGACAACTCCGTTTCATTCACTAAATATGGTTGTGTGGCGATGATGAAGGTGATAAAGTGGAATGAGAAAGAGAAATTATGAATGACTAAAAAACTATTTTTTTGTTTGGCTTTTTCTAATGAAATGGTAATGATAATGCAATTTTCGCTGCATAATCCAAATTCCATCCGGTATGCAATTTAAGTGCGGAGAAATAACAATCCAAACCGTTTTTGATTAGTTTGAGATTACATAAAAATTATATGAAAAAAATTGATAGCGGTTTAAGCTGCTACTGTGCACGCCGGCTCGATGGCGAACTAGTAATAAAAAATATTTTTCTTGGATGCTTTTCCTTTGTTTTTATCCACGTTTCTGTATCTCTCATTTTTAATCATGCAGCTTGCAGATGATAGCTCAGGAGCAGCGGTATAGAAAAATTCGTGGTGGCAGTGAGTGTGGAAATAAGGGTCAATTACCTAAAAAAAATGGAGGAGTGCACACAGGTGCACGAACGCAGGCAAAAATTTGATGAGCTAGAGAGAGGGAGAGGGAGATAGTCACCTTCCATCGGAATAAAATTGTAATGATGAGATGAGATGGCAAAACATGGATTTACGTGCAGAGCCAGATGCACTTGGTGTGAATGTGTGAATAGTGAATAGTGAGCAGGAATCGGAGTAAAAAAGAAGAAGCTGTCGAATTAGATTTTTTCCAGTGGGTTTCGATAAGTATCACTATCACATGATACACTGGTTATTTATAAAAAATGATTGCAGAGAAGGAAAAAAAACGAATATTTAGCTTTCCTACATTCCACCAGCTTGTTGGAGGAGCAGTGAATGTAATTTCTTTGAGGAGAAAGAGTGAAGCGGAAATATTTTCAATTCCGTAACCACTGACATGACACCACACACAAGTCACACGAAGAGCTAGCACCTTCGAAAAAAAATGTTATGCTTGAGTTGAAAATCTGATTAAATAAAAAAATACATATCAGGAAAATGAAGCGGTGATGAAAACGAGTACTTTTTTTCTATAAAAATCTCCCTTTCCGAAAAAAAAATTATAATAAAGAAGAGTAAGAGAGAGAAGATCGTATTGTGTTTGTGTGGTTTTTTTCATAACAGATCAACAAAGCAAGATTATAAGATTCAATCAGGTGTGCTATCAGTTTCATCGACCACTTTTTCGTGATGATCTTCGCATTTTTCACTTATGTCTGGGAGCTTCCCTATTACGCAGTGGTATGGTGGAAGGTCGTAAAAAGCTAAACAGAAAAACATTTTTAAAATATTAAAAGCACAAAAAAAGTTTTTTCTTGGATTTTCCTCTTTTAATGAATTTTTCTCTTGTGATGAGCATCTTCTTGAGAGCCGCGCTTCAGTGTACAGATTCACGCTTCATCTGCACACCACCATCACCACCACCACCAGCCACAGGAACAAGGAGGGAGAAAATATATCTTATCCGGTTTCTTTGAATCCAGTTAATATCATCTTCTCTCTATCTTTTCATCTCATTTTATGAAAAGAAAAGAGAAAAAAACCAGTACAATTTTTACTAACGAAAAGGAGTAAAAATCGAAATTGACTAATGCAAAAATACTTTTACATCTCCGAGTCCTATTCTCCAAATGATTGAATTCCAAGCTTCACAAAAAAAACCGCGGAGAGTAAGATTTTTCGTTGAAGTATCAAATCAAAACAATCATCCCCTCGAGATACACAAGTCAAACATTTACAAAGTAAAAGCATGTTTGATGATACATTTTTTTTTCGTTTTTCTCCTCTCCTCTTCTTTTCTTGTTCCTCCTTTCGACTTAACTTTGTATTTTATAACCCGATTTTTTTTTCTTGATAAGTACTACCGCACTAGTAGGACCAACAGGATCAGAAAAAAAAACAATATAAAAAATTTTTTCACGAAGAAAAATCTCTATGAATTAAAAACTAGTAGCAAAAAAGGAACAACTACAACAACTTTTAATACGTAATTATAATAATAATAATAATCCATCTTTTTTTTCTCTCTCTCTGTCCGTCTTCGTGATTAAAGAATATTTTTTATAGGAAAGGTGTAGGTTATAAAAGGGGTAAGACAGGTAGCCAGGAAAAACTTGTGTTCACGACATTCCCCTGTAGAAAAAGAATATATTTTATCAGATTTTTTTCTACTTCTCTTCTTCTTCTTCATCTTCTTTTTTCTCTTTCATCCCAACTGCTACTAATGGGTTTTTGTTTTGAGTGACCACAGCAAAAACAATAACAATAAAAAGGCAAATTCCCTTCATCATGTATAATTCTTGTGTATAAAAATACACAGCAAGCTTGTAACAATTTTTTTTATTAGTATTATCATTATCTCCATTTCATAATACTCTACAGCTACGAAAATGCCTTTTTGATATATGTATCGTTATTACAAAGTGGGCGGATCAAATTACTCATATTTCTGGTCAAAAAGTTGCACACGGCTCAAGAAAAACCTCTTTTTTTAAAACATTCTCTGACTGAGTGAAATGAAGACGATAAGAATACTACATCTTTTCGCTCCTGCTAAAAAAATTATATTCGACAGAACAGAAGCTGAAACCTGGTTAAAAAAATGTTTTGTGCATGGAGCAAGTGGCAAAAGTAGCAGAAGTTCTAAGCGAACCTGCCACTTTTTAATAATCTTTTTACTGTAAAAACTCTCTTCCATCTTCCGAAATATCTATTTGAGGGTGATCATCTTTCCATTGCGAAGCAGCGATATAATATTCATTTTTTCGACAAGTGGCAGAAGGTTTCGGTTGTGCTAGACAACTTACAGACAGCCCAGCATTATCATTAGTGCCTGCATAGGTACCTACACAAGAAAACTGCATGCATTTTACTAGCTTTTACCTTTTTCATTTAATTTTCTCATACAGAAAACATGCAAAAATATGGCAAGGGTAGATATGTATTGAGAAAAAAAATACCAGCCCTGAAACAACAAATTTTTATCCAGGTGGAATATCCCATCACGCATATTTCAAATCAAGCACATCTCTAAAAAATTATTATTTTTTTTGCGGCGAACGAACATCCTTCGAATATATGTTCCTGTGAAATCTCAACCTTCACCAGTCATGCAGAAAAAAAAATATGTTGAGCTACTGTCCATCTAAATAAATGATTCCCCTGCCACATTCATTTCATTGAAAGATGAAAAAAAAATATTATCGAACAAACAGTTTCAAGCTTCTTGAATTAACGTGCCTGAAAGCTAAAATAAAATTATACAACTCAGCTTTCTTATCCCTATCATAATGATCAGGTATGATATGAAAATACGAAATATATTTTTTTTATCATGCGCTGCACTCACTATTTAAGCATTCTTGTCTGATGCATTTCAACGGTAAGTCAAAAGTTAGAGAAAAAAGTTGCAACCTTTTGAACCTGCCTCTGGAAGTTTACCTTTTACCTCCCCTTTTTTCTCCTTTCCCGAAGAAAAATGAGAAGATCAAGAATTAAAAAAATACCAGAAGCCAACAGAGAAAAAAAATTGTTATTAATGATGAGACCATAACAGGTGAACAGCTTGTATGGAGAAGAGAGAGAGAGAAAAAAAATATGTATTTGATAACTTAAATGCTTACTCACTAATAATTATTTTTTTATGAATTGATCATCATCACGACGAGTATCATGCTATATCACCATTTATCCTCGAAAACAATCATTTTTTTCCAGCTACTGTGCACTCTCTCTCTCTTCACTCCCAGAGCACTGAACGAAAACCAGAAGCTGAGACTTGAACATGCCCAGATCAGATTCCAAAAGTGATGTTTTCGTAGTTGTAGCAGTGAGAGAGAAGAGATTATTAAATGATGAAAGAAAATTAACTCACTAGTTATTACGTGGTTGTGCGCCCATTCCATAAAAAAAACTGCATACCTGTCCAGCCCCACAAAGATAAAAAAAGTGGATTTTTGTGAGTGGCCGTAGTAGTAGCTGTAGCTAATAAGAATTTTTATATAGATTTTTTACCGCTAAAATGCAATAGTAATTTCACCCCACAAAGATTAAAAAAGTGGATTTTTGTGAGTGGCCGTAGTAGTAGCTGTAGCTAATAAGAATTTTTATATAGATTTTTTACCGCTAAAATGCAATAGTAATTTCCCATTATTTCTTTAAAGGGGATAAACACTATAGTTAAGAATGTGGTGTGGTATTATGAGCCGGCAAAATGTAGATAGTAGAATAGTAGATTGCTGTGTTTATTGGTAAAGATTTTAATGAAAAATCTGTTAAATATTTTTTTACAGTAGCACATTCCAGTTTATCGGAAGATGACTAATCTGTCCAGGTATGGAATTTTAAGATAATAAGGAAGAAGAGGATAAATATCAGAGAGCAAAGTGGAATGGAATGCTCATGTACTTAA
This sequence comes from Acrocyrtus sp. NNG-2020, assembly GCA_027744115.1. NCBI lineage: Eukaryota > Metazoa > Arthropoda > Collembola > Entomobryomorpha > Entomobryidae > Acrocyrtus > Acrocyrtus sp. NNG-2020. The sequence goes on from JAHZND010002648.1 coordinate 4,796, forward strand.
AGCTTGCTCGATTGCTCCCAGCTCCACTTTTCATTTTTGAGCACTTTTCCCAAAAAGAAATTGTTATTGGGTTGATAACGCCTTAAAGACAACTCCGTTTTTTGCATCTGCTACTGTTCTACGGAGGGAGAGAGGGAGAGTTGGAGAGGGAGAAAAAAATTTTTTTTCGTTCCTTCATCCTACCAGGCAGGTAGAAAATTTCGACCAGCCTCTTTCGCTGATTTATGATTTTTTTAAGGGAGAGAAGAAAAATATGCATCCATCCCCTTTTTTGCTTATTACTATTAAACTTGGTGGTTGTAAGTAGTGATGTGGTGGTAAAAGATGAGTAAGCTCGAAAAACATTAAAAAATCTAATATTAAACATATTGGTTAATATACCCTGATTGAGTGAGGGAGCAGCAGCATATTATTATAGGGCTGCCTTCACTACCACCACCACTACCACCAGCCATAGCTAGAGCAGTGGTCGTGGTCGTCCAAGAAAATACATATTTTTTTTCTGGGCTCATCTCATCTTACAAGATGATCAGGGATGATGAAGGCAAGGAGCTGCATCCTAATATTCCTAATACGTATGCAGAGTATTAAATTCGGAGGCAGTCCAGGGCAAAATACAAAAAAAAGAAGAAGAAAGCGGTCTTGAGCCCAACTAGACAAGAGCAACAATCAGGGGAGAACTCAGAAAAAAAAGCAGATGTGTAAGCCAAGTAGCTAAAAACTGCAGCCGCTTATGTGATTATTATATCCGATTAAAGTTTAATTATCGATTAAACCTGCCCACAAAACTGAGAGGGAATTAGATGAAGCGAAAACCACGACGTATGAACTTGCTCACCCGAAGAAAAATCATGAGCAGGAGATGATGAGCAGAACAGAAGTCAAAACCTGGGAGAGAGTAACAGAGCACACTGAAGATCCTCATCGCAGTCGTTTGTCTCTATAGTGGAGATGGTTGATATATAAGTTTGATAGGATTTTTTTGGGCCATCAAGAAAAAAAAACAAAATAAGAAGATACATATTTTTTTTAAGAAAGGGAGAACAAAAATCTCTCCTCTGGCAATTCAACTCTTTTTTTTCCTGATGGTTTGCACTGTCCGTATCCTCACAAGAAAAAAAATATCTGCTGCGTTCCCCACAACGGACCGTCATTTAATCATCATCAGCGAAAAAATAATAATAAATTGGTGGAGTTGGAGGTGAAGTGAAGTAGCCAAAAAGGATCAAGTACTAGTCGGGAAAAACACCAGGGGCACTATAAAATATCCAATGTGCCATCATGAATCTTTCTTTTTCTTATTCTTCTTCGTCATATCATCATCATTATTATTATGGCGGAGTGAATGATGAAGGGAATGTGAAATGATGTGTGGACTGAAAACAAAAAAAACGCAGAAAATATAGAGATGGGAGAAAGAGAGAGAGAGTTTTTCAAAATAAAAAATTAAAACAATAGGAGCAATTTCTGACTGAGTGATTGTAATAATAATAAAAAATACTGAGCTGTGGCACACACATGACCGTCCAGAATATTACGTGGGATTAGTACTTTTATAATAACCTGAAAAAAATCACTCTTGTAGAACATCACGTAAAATAGTCACCCATCACACTTGCGTACGAGTAAACCTGCTAGGAAAAAAATGAAATTTGAAAAAATCATCTTCATTCAATTCATATTTTTAATAAGTTGTAAGTACGATTGTGCTTTTATAGGTATTGTGATATGATTACAAAAATAGAATTTTTTTTTTCGAGGTATGTTAAATACAATCCGGAGGTAGAAAGGGGAGAAATTGGGGGACGACTTTGCAGATTTTTTTTTGGAAAATGTAGGCAGAGGCAGAAGGCAGTTTTAGGCCTTAGGGAAAAAAGTTAAAATTATTGAGTGGTGGTGGTGGGGGTAGCTCTCTCTGTGCGATTATTTAATGCTCGAAATGTGAAGAAGAAAAAGATTAGGAAAATCGTAGAAAAAATTTTCTTTCCTTAAGTAAAAAAGGATTTTTTGCTAGTGACGATGATGAACGACAGCAAATGGAAGACAAGGGGAATTATAGAAATGAAAAAAAGCTGGAATTACACATTTTTTTTCTCTTTCTTTGTAAGATGGGGAGAATGAAAATGTTTGTTTTTGAGTCAACTTCTGCTCTCACCACCAACAGATATCTGTTAATTCTCTTTTTTTTACTTGTACCTAAAAAAAACTGGCAAAAAAATTAATTCTTTTTTTGTACAATTTTTTCACATTGTGTAAGAAGAATGCAGCTTTAGCTATTTTCATATGATAAAGTGCACACGGATGTGCGCATTGCGATACTAAAAAAATATATATTTATATAACTGGCAGCGTTGAATTAGCGAGAAAAAAAAAATTATTTTGGAGAGAGGGAGAAAACGCGAAAGGAAAAGAAGATTGAAAAAAAAGCTCTGTCTTCATCCACTCTCTCTCTCATCTCGCTCCTGCTGATGACGACTATTTTGCTGCCTTAACGTCTGTTTTCTTCTTGTTCTTTCAGCCTTTTCCAAAGATTATGCAAATATGGTTTAAGAACTAAAATCTTTCACACCCCCGGCATTACGGAGGAAGAGAGTGGAGAGAAAACAGCATTTTCTGCTTCTGCTACTTGCAGAGAGGAAAAGAGAGACAGAGGCTCATCTTCATCATGCCTTCTTTTTTTAGACTATGTCATCCCATCAGAACCAGGACTAGAATCTTCGGGAGCAGTAAAAATAGAAAAAAAACGAGAGAAAATCCAATATTAACGAGGAAAGTATGTTCTTCCTTATTATTTTCTTATATTTAGTATTAAATTAAGCACAGCATAATCGTATAAAAGTTATGCATAGCAGATTTTGCCAAAAGCACACATTTCCTCGTCTCCCGTCCCACACTCCAGAGTTCCCACCCCCACACAGAAAATACCCGGCATTCTCCCACCCTGTCTGACAACTTGTACTAAACCGGAGAAAATATTTTTTTTTTAGAAAAATTTACCAGACACCAGACTGATTGCGTTCATAGTGCCATTCTCCAACAAAAAAACTTTCATTTTTACCGCTATTTTCCTTGCACAAAATAGATTTTTTTCTCAGTAATGGTGGCAGTGGCAAACGAATAAAATATTTCGTCTCCTTTTTCCTGCACTAATATTAAGCCCTTTCATTGGCTATTGAGTGTTTGGCCGGTGCTTATACTATCATTCACCTTCCAACTTTTTTTCCAGTAGAATGGGATATGGCGCTGAAAAGTGAAAAAAATATATCTCGTGTAAAAAGAAGAAAAAAAAAGTCTTCATAATGTTCCTTTCTCCAAGCGCACAACTGCGAATAGCACACTCCACCAAGAAAATTCATTTTCACTCGAGAACATTTTTTCCCTTTTTTTTCTTTTTTCTCCAATGCCATAAAAGCGGTGTTGTGAAGAAGAAAAAAAAATAGTGCTCGTATCTCTCTCCCCAGATAAAATGAGAGTAAAATGCCCGGGAATGCAATTGAAAATCTCTTTTGCAGGTAGTTCATTTACAATTCTAATCTGTTCTAGCAGAAGCAGGAGCAAGCAATCCATATAGCAATCCAGCAACAGAGAGAAGCAGCCTTTTTTTGCTTTTGGCTCCAGTTCAGGAGAAAAAAGGAACACATTAAATAGATAAATAGAGAGAAGAAAGCTTTTTGCTTCGTTTGTCGGCAGTAGTGGTGGAGGTGGTAGTAGTGGCGGTGGTGGTGGAAATGGTGTAAGTTTTGGAAAGAAGTGACGAGCATTTTAGAAAATATTACTTTGTCGACGAGCACAAAAATCCGAGCTTTTTTAATATATAACGCAAACTGTACTTCTATATGGCTCTGGCTCGGAGATGGTAGGTGGCGAGCTAAAATAAAAAAAATTGTGAGGAGTGAGGAGGATGATCATCATCAGAGTAAAGGTAATGTATGTATCTTGCGATGATATATCATTCTGTCGTCTGCATCCAAGTGTACTTGAGACTTGAGGGAGAGAGTAGAGCTGCTCTCGCAATATGTACACCAGAAATAATATAATATGTTCACACTTTATCCATTGCTAAAATAAAATAAAAAAAAACTTTTACTAGTGTGGGGTAGTGGTAGATGGTGGTGGCTCCTATAACTTTTTTATCCACATTCACGCTATTTTTGGTGTATTTTTTGGGATGTAGTGTGTACAAGGGAGAGAGAGAGAAAGAGCGAGACCCTCGAAATAAAAAAAATTGTATGTGCCATCTAGCAATCCATTTTCCGTCCATATATCGTTAGCAAAACGCCCATAATAGTGCACAGCTTTTCGTGGATATTTTCTATGTAGGATGTGGCGAGGTAGAAAGAAGGAGAAATAAAACGTGATATATTTTTGGCTCAGATATTGCCATCCAGCCAAAAAAAAAAGAATAAAAAGAGCCTTATGAATATTCAGTAGAAACTTGTACAGCTTTATACTAATCTGATGATGCTCTTCTCTCTTCCTCCCTTATCCTCTCTCTTGCACTTTACTCGTTGGAGTCATCATCCCAATTTTATACGGCTGCTATATGGATAGCAGAGAAACGTTAAAAGTAACTGCTTTGATGACGATTGGCAATGACGTTTTCTGCCCACTTGAAAAAAAAATCTGAGCAGAAAGAGAGAGAAAAATTTGACGAAGCCTTTCCCCTGCTTTTGGAGTTTGATGCTCTTACTCCGGTGTAATATACTTTTGGAGATAATTTTATTAAAGAAGTAGAAATACAATTCGAAAAAAGAAAAAATACTGAAAAGTGGTAATAATAAGGTAAATGTAATACTGATGAATGGATAAATGCACCTGTCTGGCAGTTCGATGTTAGTACGTCGATATATTTTGGGACAATCTCAGCTTGCCCCGCACGAGATTCCATCCCACCAATTTTATACGGCTGCTATATGGATAGCAGAGAAACGTTAAAAGTAACTGCTTTGATGACGATTGGCAATGACGTTTTCTGCCCACTTAAAAAAATCTGAGCAAAGAGAGACAAAAAAATTTGACGAAGCCTTTCCCCTGCTTTTGGATGTGACGATGAGTTTGATGCTCTTACTCGGATATATTTCCTTTTAGAGATAATTTTATTAAAGAAGTAGAAATACAATTCGGGAAAATACTAAAAAGTGGTAATAAGGCAAATGCAATACTGATAATTGAATAAATGCACCTGTCTGGCAGTTCGATGTTAGTACGTCGATATATTTTGGGACAATCTCAGCTTGCCCCGCACGAGATTCCATCCCTGTGTAGGTACTTACCATTCCCGGAATTTTCTTTTTTACCGAGACTTGCCAATACAGAATAAACTTGCTGTGAGCATGTTTGTACATCTCGTCAAGTCTCGCCTTCCAAATTACTGGAAGTGAAAACCAGTAGCTCACCGATGACCGAAGCATTTTTTGGCATTCCACCATTTCACTACCTTATCTCTAAAACAACGAAGGGCCTAAAATAATGGCAAATCTACCACCGTGAAAATTGTGTATTGAGGCATTAAACGAAACGATAATATTTACCATAAACATTCACAAAACTTTTTATATAAAACAAGGACGGGATACTTCACTTTGATGATGATAACAGATTTTGAATCCTAATAAGAAAAGATCCCCTTCAAAAAAAATTTTTTTGTTGCAAGCCAAAAACACAGGATTTTTTACTTTTTTTATACCCGTACTGAATCAATTAATCTACTTTTCGGTAGTGCACACTGGGTGGTTACAGCTTTCCCAGTTTGGGAGGTGAGCTTTTTTTATATAACTGTGTGGCAATATTAGACTCGGCATTGTTTGCTTACGGGAATTTTTCTTTCCCTATTTTTGGCAGGAGCAAGTTAGTTTTAGAGCGAGGTTTTAAAAACTCGTAGGGAAATTACACGGTCGGATTAGTACAATAATATTTGGACAAGTTTCATACTTTCCCGTTCTTTCCCTTTTTTTGATAATGACGTGCTCTAGAAGTGCTACTTCATCCCTTCACATTAAGTAGATAACTTGGCTCCCTTTTTTGTTTGCATTTGATCTTCCCTTATATATAAAATGCGGCATCGTTATTCGTTTTCCCCAACTTGTGCTCTTTTTNTATAAAATGCGGCATCGTTATTCGTTTTCCCCAACTTGTGCTCTTTTTTTACTATCTGATTGCAACAGTGTTTCTATCTCCCACCTAACTAACCGGATAAAATGATGTAAAAACTGTGAAGCTGCACTTGAGTGAGTGGGCTCATATACAAAAAAACAAAACGCGAGAGTCCCTCTGCTGTGCTCAGATCACTCAATGAAAAGTAATACGCACTGGAAATAAAAGTATCAACTTCATCATTGCGGAGGATAAAGGGAGTCTGGGAAAGTTGCCATATGTCTTATCTTTTCCTTTTCCGAGATAGGGTTGCTTTCTCTGGGCAAGGGCTTCTCTGCTGTAGGAACGTAAACTGCTCTACTTTTTTTGTAGTAAAGCTCCTCCCCGCGTGTGTTATAAGCTCGTTTAAAGAAATCTGTAAAGCAAAAACACATTCCACAAAAATTTTAAGCTGTTCAGAATTTCAGTTTGCAGTTACAATTACATTACAATAATATTTCGTAAATATAATGTTACCAACCTCAGTAATTAAAGCCTTCATTAGCAAAAGTAGCAATTTAGTAGGAACACTGGATAATTAGAAATATATCACGCAGTGTCAAATGGTATTCCGGAACGCTAAATTTAGAGAAATTTTACCCAGCTTAAAAACGCGTTTTGATAACTTCGACGTCCAACTAATATTTTTACTATTTATATATAATATATTGGAATGCAGATGGATCTGTGGATTGATGTCGTCAGCTCTGGTAGTAAGATTGGTTATAGTTGCATTTCGGTTCCCGATAATTGATGTAGCTCAGTGAATTGCAACTATTGCAGGGTAGCCATTCCACCACGCCAAACCGCATCAGGCACTCTATTTAATTATCCTTCAAATTTGAACTCAACACCACCGTATTTATTATCAGCAGTAAAATGCTCTATTGATTTCTACAATTTTTTGTGGTTTTTCTCCTCAGAATAAAAAATTTCCCACTAATGCATATTAATTTAACGGTTGGATGCCCTTTCCTCAAATAAATTCAGTGCAGTGCTCCTCGCCACGAAGTACAATTCAATATCATTAGATTTAGTGCAGGGTACAAACTGCAGGAAAAAAATTTTTCTGACAAATATTTTGATTTTTGTTACGAGAAGGGACACCACCCAACAATACTAATATTATTAACAATGGGATGGAGCCAAGTTAAGTGGCGCGTGAAGGGGAAGGGTCCCGTGCTGATGAAGCTATTTCTTCTGCAGAATAATATATATATATATTTTTATCCGAGTGGAAATAAGTTTTGTAACTGGGACCATTTTCACAAAGAACGAATTAGATTCTTTGCTAGATCACTTTGTGTAATCTATGCAGTTTTTGTAGACGATCCAGCTACTCTTGTTGGCTCACGCAATAAACTTTATTCCAGAGAAAATTAACTTTTAGCCTTCCAGTCAATTGGAAGTTTATTTCCTGAAGTAGGTTTCTCTATTTCATTAGATACCTAAATATAAAAAAAAGTTAGTGCAGCGACGATACACAAGAGTGACAGCCAGCAACAGCAGGGTGGCACCCTACACGGGAAGATGAAGAGGAATCCATCCAAAAAGTTCCAATCCTTTAAAGCATCACCATCAACATCCAACTTTTATTTAAACTTATCTCTCAGTTTTCTTTCTCCAGCAACTCCACTTCGCCTTGGAATTACAGTGTGATGATATGAAATGGAGTACTCCTCGTTTTTCCTATCCGCTTTCCCTCCAAAAAAAGGATGGGTGGAGAAAATGTATGGAGAGTGGAGTGACTGGAGAGAGAGAGAGAGCTAATCTAAATTGCAAATGGTTTTGCTCCAGATGTTTGTCATCCCATTGTTCCTTATCCGTATAATACTTACACTTATTGAAGATTCTGCAGCAGCACAGGAGGATGAAAAAAAAATGCTTCTAAAAACTCTTTTAATATTGTATGCCAAACAGACGGACTGTTGGGTCGTTGTTTGCCAGTCATTTCACCAAAAAAAACTTAGATCATATCACAGGAGGAAACACTCCTGCAAACTCCGGTACGCATCTCATATCTTTTTAACCCCTCACTATTACACTACTTCCTATACTGTTTGCAGCTTTCTCCGTCCATAAATGGTAACGTGATACATGACAGTACTCCAACTTTGTGCAGGGCATACAGCTACTTCAGCTTACTTCAAGAAGTTTCAAAACAGGATCATCGGGAATCGTACACAATTAATTAATAAAACGTAAGCAAAAGCTTTAGAAGAAAAGCTAATTTTATCATAGACTCATAAGATATACCTGCATTGCGGGGTGGTTTTTGAGTGAATTTCAGTGTTGGTGCCAGAATGCACCCTCCAAGCTTTTCTGGACAAAAATAAGTACTAATAATATTCGTATGGACATATAATTCATTTCCTCAAAATTTTCCGGCTATAATGATCTCCCGCAATTTCAGGGTCTCAGCGGCGAAGCTATTTTTAGATGTATTATTGCTGCATTCCAACCCTCATTCAAAAAATTTGATGATCACTCTCGAGACTAAAATAGCCGCGCTAACAATTTTCGTTGCTGTTGTTGCTCCCATTTTTATTATTATTGTTATCGCGTCTGACTGGAAATATTTTTTTTAGGTATCCTCACCATTGTCATTATTTACACTATT
>JAHZND010002649.1:0-17301 GCA_027744115.1 Acrocyrtus sp. NNG-2020
GGTTATACAAGCAGGAAGTTGCACAGTCATAAAATTAAGGAAACGATGACAAGGTCAAACTCCGTGATCTTTGATAATGTCAACGCAGTTCCAATTACGTCATAAGAAGTGATTGAAATTGAAACATTCCAGTTTCTCAAACCAAAGAACCTCAGCCAGCGGCTTAAGCTTATCCACTACTATAGACTTGAAAAGAATTGGATTTTTTCTTAGAATAAAAAGTCGATGTACTCACAAAGCTGTAGGCAGAAACGTGCCTTTATCGCAGATTGACAACTATGGCAAATTTCTTGAAAAGATTTTCTTTAACATTTAATGTGACGTGCTAGCAGTTAATGAACGAACTGTTTACAAATTGACTCCAGTTAAAATAAAATATAGGAGTGGGCGTTATCATCACAAGCCGTGAAGATGAGTGCTCAACAGCAAAATGGAAAGGGAAGAGGCAAAGCCTCGTCGGGCCGGGGGAAGCGGACAAACAAGCCGGAGGAACCCTCAGAACTTGGATATCAGCACACTTTGGTAAGTGAATTGAATGGTGCTGCGTCTTGCGACATTATATCTTCTCTCAACTATCTTACATAAATACATACATAAACTCGTTAACTCACTGTGTCAGTCGGACGGAAAAACAGCAGCACGATCACGATGTTTGTTTTTTTTAGTTTCTAAACATTTAGATGACATAATACACATGTTTTATTACACTGATAATATAGCGTAACATAAAGACAATGCGCAAATAAAAACTGCTTATTTCTCACTCCAAAAGCATGCTGAGCACTGAGCACACTGCAACTGTTCCATATATCGCTCTTGTCTTGAGTCTTCCTTCACATCTTTTTAATGCCAGAATTGGCCACTTTAACGAAGAAAGGGATAAAGAGAGTGACTCAGAAAGCGCATCTTGGAAGCACATTTTAGAGTACTCCTCCGGTTCACAGACACAATAGATTGAAGAAACGTTCTTCCTTAAGTTGTTATACGTTGAAGAATTACCTAGTTGGGGTTTAGGCCCTGTCCCGAGTAGTCCTATCATGTTCCAAAAGTTTATAGAACTGACAGATAACCTGATCCGAAAGTATTGCCATTGCATTGGAATTTCATTGTGCTTGTAAACCGAATTTTACCAGATATTGTAGAGATACGTGCTTATTTTTGTCCCGATTTTTTTTATATCTTGATTCGAAACTCGAGAAGGTATGTTGTTCTTTCATGAATATAAGAATTGGACGATATCACAGAAGCAAATTACGGCCAAAAGCCATAATCTAAAAAAACTACAACTTTCCACACCGAGACGAAACGGGAATGTAGGGAACTTTTTTATTTTATGGCAATGTGACATGTTCAGCGGATCGTTGTCCCAAATGGAAAACTGCCAATGAAGAGGTGTTTTTTATTGTGTGCTAAAGTAAAGACATTTTGCAGTATGGAAACTGCACTATTGTATTAGATGCAATGTGCGCCGAGCGGAGTAGTAAACAAGTGTGAGATTGTAGTAACATGTCCATTTAAAATGTAATTGAACCCTTTCCCATGTTGATTGGAGCAGGAGACAAGAAAAAAAAGTCTGACAAAGAGAAATTATATTTTTATTTGCGAATTGCGTAATGTTAAGATCATCGCAATATATTTATCACTTATTTGTGGAGGCAAGACCGTGAATCCAACAGTGATCTAGTATGCTCAAATAAGCAGGTTATTTGTAATTAAGGAAAGTGATATTTTAATAATTTAGGAGAGTTATCCGACTATACGCAAGCATGAATCTCGTTCCGGAAACGATGGAGTATGTGCTTACTCCAATGGTATGTAGTGAAAACATTGCTGCTCCATAAAATTTCTGACATGATGCATAAATTGTGCTGCTGTGCTGAAGCTGAGACAGTGATAAGTTTAGACTAAATTGTTTTTGGTGCGTTTTTATTGATTCATAATTTGTGTGGATTGTAGATGTATGGTCGCTACACAAGCGACCTAGCACAATATGCAAAAGAAGAAGCCAGAAGACTAAAAATACTGGAAAAGAGGAGAAAAAGAGATGACAAGCTTCGCCGGAAGGAGCTACGGGACAGATACAGAAATCCTTACATGAAAGCTGTACTTAAAGGAGTTTCCTTCGTATGGCAGAAAACATTTGCCCGACTTGGGGAAGACTGGGTCTTCCTTTTCATTCTTGGAATTTTAATGGCAATTCTAAGTTTTATCATGGATTGGGGAATTAGTATGTGTAATAAAGGTAAGAGACTCTTAAAAATACAGACAGCGGCCATCCACTTCAGTAGCCAATGCTGTAAATACAATTTCCCATGACTGTCATAAAAAGTGTCTTACAATGCCCATCTTTCTTTTCAGCTAGGATATGGTTGTACATGGACCTCAACTATCACATTTCTATTCAGTATTTTGCATGGATAATTTTACCCGTGTGTCTAGTCTTATTTTCGGCCGGTTTCGTGCATATAATTGCTCCCCAAGCAATAGGTAAGCTCATCACTTGTTGGACTTGGACTCCATCCAGTTCCGTTCAATGCACTTTATTATTACTTGATATTTAACTAATTGTTTCATGCTCATGATTAGGGAAACTAAAGTCATGATTACTCAGCACGTCTCATTTTTATGCAGGTTCTGGCATTCCGGAAATGAAAACAATTTTGAGAGGAGTCACACTAAAGGAATACCTAACGTTTCGAACTCTGTTTGCGAAGGTTATCGGTCTCACTGCATCGCTTGGTAGCGGAATGCCACTTGGCAAAGAGGTATCCACAAATTATAATGAATTTTCAAATAAATGGTTAAGGTATGTGATTTGAAGCGGATTAAAATGCAATATCGTAAAATAATAAATAGGGTCCATTTGTACACATTGCGTCAATGGTAGCGACACTCATGACAAAACTCCAGTCATTCCAAGGAATCTATGAAAACAGAGTCAAGGAGCAACGAAATGCTGGCCGCTGCGTGTGCCGTTGGCGTGGCCTGTTGCTTTGCAGCACCTGTTGGGGGAGTACTTTTCAGCATTGAGGTAACTGCGGTATACTTCGCTGTAAGGGATTACTGGAGAGGATTTTTTGCTGCTGGAATTGGTGCCTTGTTTTTCAGGCTTCTTGCAGTTTGGTTTCAAGGACATGGTAAAATACCTTAAAATTACCTACTATCTACGCATATTTTTTCGGACATGCGATTAAATTTCACAAATGTTTCATTTTTCTTCTTTCTTCCGTTTATCCAGATACGATTAAACCGGTTTTCAAGACATTTTTTGGAAGTGAATTTCCGTACGATCCACAGGAGCTCGTGGTTTTTAGCTATAATTGGGTAGGTAATTACATATATTTTAAATCGCGTGCGGGAAAATTGCTGTTATTCTATTGATTTCTGAGTATGTATTATTGTTTTCACAGTGTTGTCTCTGGATTGTTCGGAGCACTTTTTGTATGGATGCATAGACAATACGTTCTGTGGATGAGAGGAAACAAGCGGCTTAATGCTTTCTTGCAAAAAAAGTGAAACTTCAAGTTTAACATTTGTGTACAAAATAATATGTTTTGTATACAATTATTGTATATTTTATTGCAGTTTTGAGTTTTATTTTGACCTTTTATTTTTTTTCAATTAATTTGAAAAATCATAGCCGTTTTATTTATCCATGTGTGGTTTCTTGGTTTATTGCTTCCGCTAATTTTCCACTTGGATTTGGACAATTTATTGCAGGAGATTTAACTACGCATGACCAGGTAGACTATAGAGGCTTTTATTTGACATAAATGCACCCATATACTTTCCAAATCAGATCATTTGAATTGGTATTTGTTTTAGGTGTTGACATTGTTCTCAAATTTTTCATGGACCAAGTCAAATTTTACAGTTGAGGAAGTGTCCATAATGCGACATTGGGTTAACCCTTACACTGGAATTTTCGTCAATCTCACGATTTACTTTGTCGTTACGGTTAGTGCTGATTGTTCATTTTAATTCTATAAGAAACCCTATCTCACAAAAAATATTCACTTCAACAGTTTTTCCTATTCATCGTGGCATCCACCTTACCAGTGCCTTCCGGCAACTTTGTACCTGTATTTAAAATGGGAGCAGCCATGGGAAGACTTTTCGGAGAAGGAATGCACTTGTGGTTTCCCAACGGTATAAGCTTTTCAGGCGATAGGTGGCCAGTTGTTCCTGGTACGTTACATTATTTTAAAAATCTTTTCAGCAGTTGAAAAATGTTAAAAATTAATTTGTTTTATTTTTTACTCTCTTAAAGGCGGATATGCTGTGGTCGGTGCAGCTGCTTTCTCTGGGGCTGTTACTCGTACCATATCGATCGTAGTCATAACATTTTTTTAAAAACCTTTTCAGCAGTTGAAAAATGTTAAAAATTAATTTGTTTCATTTTTTACTCTCTTAAAGGCGGATATGCTGTGGTCGGTGCAGCTGCTTTCTCTGGGGCTGTTACTCGTACCATATCGATCGTAGTCATTGTCTCAGAAATGACTGGTCAAATAACTCACATCATTCCTGTTATGCTTGGTGTGCTGATAGCCAACGCAGTGTCTGGTGCCCTCCAGCCATCAATCTTTGACTCTATATCCATGATAAAGAAACTGCCATATTTGCCAGATTTTATCCCGTCAAGTTCAGGTAACGTAAGCATCCATTATTATAATGCCAGGAGCTATGTCTACATTGATGCATAAAACTTGCAGTTTTAATAATTCATTCTTATAGCCGGTGCATACAACATAACCGTAAGAGATTTTATGGTTCGCGACATCAAGTTTATTTGGTACAGCATGACATACGAAGAATTAAAAGAAGTTCTGAAGGGAAACCGTACAATAGCATCTTTTCCTATTGTGGATAGTCCAGACGGGATGATTTTGCTGGGGTCTATCCCTCGGCAGCATTTAATTAAGGTATGTCTGGGTTAAAACGTGGGTGTCAACAAATGACATTTTTGGCAAATTGTTAATAATAAATTTGTAATGCAGGCAATTGAGAGGCACATTGGCCGTGAGAGACGTATTCAAGCAGCATCACAGTGGAAACGCGAAGCAGCCGAGAAAGCAAGAATGGAGGAGGAGCGACAACGACAATTTGGTACAGCATGACATACGAAGAATTAAAAGAAGTTCTGAAGGGAAACCGTACAATAGCATCTTTTCCTATTGTGGATAGTCCAGACGGAATGATTTTGCTAGGGTCTATCCCTCGGCAGCATTTAATTAAGGTATGTCTGGGCTAATATTATGTGGGTGTCAATAGATGACAAGTATTTTTGACAAATTGTTAATTATTTTGTAATGCAGGCAATTGAGAGGCACATTGGCCGTGAGAGACGTATTCAAGCAGCATCACAGTGGAAACGCGAAGCAGCCGAGAAAGCAAGAATGGAGGAGGAGCGACAACGACAAATTGAGTTGCAACAACGACGACCTTCAAGGTTTGAAGTTATTCCGGTGCCGACCATCAAGATGACTAAACCTGACCACACGTCGACGGAATCTGTGCGTTCGTCGGATCCAACATACGAAGATACAGTGAGTAAATGTAGATTAATATGTAATTTCAAGATGGAGAAAGGAAGGTTTTTTATGAGTGTCTTATGCTTTCTAAAATACTAACAGCGTGCATCCGGATCTCTTCTAAGCCCAACCTTTGATGCACGTCAGGGTCCAAAGTCTATTTTGAAAAAGACAAACTCATTCTCTCTTCACAACTTTGGTCAGTACCCCAGCAAGTTTCATCCCTACATGACAGTCACAGGAGCGGAAGATAGGCTCAGATCAGCTTTCCACACAATTTTTCAAAAGTCAGAGACACTCCCAGATGCCAATCCTGACACTACGGACAGCAAGTCTCCGAGTCCTATTCAGGGCTCAGTATCGTCACCTCCGCCACCCACACCGAAAAAGACAGTGCAGCTGGTAACTGAACAAACCCCATTACTACTAATACGTTCCAAAATGGCCACGTTAATAATAATTTTATGCTTGATATTGCAGCCTAGTGAGCGCGTAATTGACATGTCACCGGAAGAGCAGAAGGCGTGGGAGGAGGAAGAAATGGCGATGCCTGTGGACTTCACAAAATGTCAAATTGACGCAGCTCCATTCCAGCTTGTTTCTGGCACAACGCTGCTAAAAGTGCATTCAATTTTCTCCCTTTTGGGAATAAACCACGCATACGTAACAGCTACTGGAAAGTTAATCGGAGTGGTAGCAATGAAAGAGGTAATAATGATATAAACTACGTGTAACGCAAACTTGCTTTAATCGATTTGGATATGAATAACATGAATGGATTTATGAATAATAATTATGATTTTTCGTGTTTGTAGCTTCGCATAGCGATAGAACAATGCAATTCGGGAACGTTTAGAAGGCCCTCCATTGCAATTGTTCGCGGTGATCTACCCGTGTCGCCTGAGGATGATGCAGAAGCCGGTAGCAAAGAAGAAGCTCAACTCTTTAGATTCAGCAGTAGATACAGAAGCTGAAGAGACAACTGACGATGAAGGTCAACGACTGAGCTGACGTGTTTACATATTTATATTTATGGTAGTTATTGAATGTGAGATACATGTCTAACACTGCTAACTGCATTTATATAGTTCCTTTTTTACGTAAACAAGTACCTACGTGTATGTATATTTTATTGTTGATGTTACCTTGTATTCATATTTTAACTTTTGTCTACACAAACGCAATAAATTCCTATTTTGAACATGCAGCACTAAGCTAGTTTTTAAAAATAGACATAACATCTGGTAACAAAGCATTAGCATACATATTTCATTTTATTATGTGACTATCTCATTCATGTGACTTGCAATTCGTCATTATATTGAGTTGACTTTAATCATCAAACTCAACATTCATTACTACAACAGTTCTGGCTGCTTGACATCTTACACAATCATGATACTGATTCCCATTGTGGAACGACTTTGACTACAACTGTGGTACGATGTCTCTGATTTAATTTGAGTGTAATAGGAAAACAGGAATTTTCGAAATTTGAAATACTTCATTCTTAACAATTAGTTTCGTCAATTGGCAAAGACCTTTGCCTTCTCGGAGTCTGCCAACCAGTCTGTCTTTTGCTGGTGTTGCTTTGCTGCATCCTTGGCTCGATCAACCATCATTTGCTTTGTTACAGTACCATCCTCAGATGCAAAACCGGAAGCCTGAGTAAAACAAAGTAAAATTAAATTAAAAGTAATAAATATATCAGCCTTCTTTCTGGAATAAACTTTAGTTAAAAAAATAAATATTTATATACGTACCTGCCACGAAGATGCTAACTTTGCAATTTCTCTTCCACTCATACCAGTACATATCGTTGCAATTTCACTACATGCCTTATTGTAATCGAAGTCAGCTAATTTCAGCCTTGAGGCACGCTTATCCACTAACTGAAGTATAAATTCGTCAAAATATAAGCGAACTAATCTTTCCCTTTCATCTGTACCAGGAAGTGTAAAGTGAACCATTTCATCAAGACGATCATTTACAGCAAAGTCCAATTGCTCGGGAGTGTTGGATGCTAGAACAACCATAACTTTTCTGGACTGTAACAAAAAAAATTATAAGTTATTAACCAAGAAGTTAACGATCGATTGTTACTTGATTAGATGCAGATCAATATCGTGATTCATGAATCATACTTACTTGCTCTCCCGTACGATACAGAAAGGCGTTTAAAGCTGTGCGCATTTCCTCACTCATTTTTTCAGCACTCCTTTTCCTTAAAAATGCATCGGCTTCATCTAAAAATAACACCAGGCCCTTTCTGGAAGAATTTGCCCAGTCGAATGTTTTATGGATTGCAGTCACACCATCCCTTCCTAATGGAGCTACGTCGCCTCCGCTAAGCAAGGCATAATCCATACCCGAATGAGCCGCTAATCTCTGACAAAGTACAAAAAATTATAAATTTTCTTGAAAAATGATTAACTATTTTGCTTCTCAACTTCTTTACAAATAATATGCCACGAAAAACACTTTACTGAATCCTTACGCAGTCAGACCTGACCCAACAACTGAGCCAATAGTTCTAGGGTGAAATAAAGCGTTAAATAAATAACTTGCATGATTCCTCGAATCTAATCAATTATATAGGGTCACAACGATGACAAGCGACTTACTTTATGGATTCCAATGTAGTAATACGAGATTCTTGTGCTTTAAGTCGTAATTGTTCTAAGTAAATGTCCCGGTTCTCTCGTTCGACCTGTTAGTTAACATAAAAATTAAAATTAATTTTGCTTTTACAGAAATCCGAATGGATATTGAATACATTGAATTAGTCGCTCTCTTAATTTACCTTCGCCTTAACTTCCGCTTCTTCTTTAATTCTATTTTTCCTTTCCTCGTCTCTCATTTTCATTTCTTTCAATATCGTTTGCTGTCTTATCTCCTCTTGTTTTCGAACCGACTCTTCCTGCTTACGGAGGGTGTCCTCTTGCGCACGTCTCTGCTGCTGTAGTTGATCTTCATATCTACATAACGATTATCGATAAAACTATTTTAGTATTATGATTACAGCAGCTAATACCGTATGAGTCTTAAATTGATTAAATTCAAATTCTGATTAATACCGTCTTCGCGCAAGTTCATCCTCATATAAAGCCTTTTGTTTATTTAATTTCGCTTCTTCGTGAAGAATTTTCTGACGCTCTTCAGCAGCAACTCTGATGGCATCCAGTTTTGACTGCTCTTGCATAGCTTGAAATTTTGTACATTTCAGTCTCCATCGACTTTTGTTTTGTAACCTCTTGCATTTTGGCTAAATCAAAGGCCTGTAAATATAATCAACAACCCATAATTAACAATTAAACACCCATGTAGCAAGGTTCTGCCTGAAGTCTGATAATATTTAAATGTATGCTTTGAAATTCAGTGAAAAATGAATGAATGATAACTGCACCTCTTTAGCATGTGGCGACTTCTCCAGATTCCTGGCTGCCTCCGCAGCCCTTTCCAGGGCAGCGGAGTCGAAGCGGTAATTAGACTCTACCCCAACCTTTTCATTTTTGGGTGGTTCCTTTCCCCCTCCTCCAGCTCCACCTCCTCCCCCACCCCCAGCTCCCGGAGCAGGAGCAAAATCAAATGGGATTTCAGGTTGAGGGGGGTTACTCTTAATTCCAAACAGCCACGACATTTTTATACCGGTTTACTGACTCCCGTCGCTGCCACAATCACAATCTACACTTGTTTATAAAAAATAGTAAAAATTCTCAAAATGGTGCTAACTAAAACTCTAATTGCAATATTTAAACTGGCACTGGAATGTGCGAACGGAAGTGCAAGAGCATCACTCCGCTTGCATCAGCAAATTTGCACTACTCAGGTGAGGAAATGGATTTTTTTGAACACAAGTAGCAAAAACTGACTACCGGCAACCGAAAGAGGAATATAAGACAAGTAATAAAGAGTGAGTTTGCAAAAGTTATTGCAAAAAATATTCTCTACAGCAATGAAAAAACTGTATTTCTCTTTCTCCTCACAATTCACAAGATTCACGTGTCCAAGTCTACAATACAAAAGTTTTTTGTATTCCTATTTTGCTATAGACTATTCTCACTTGCTCACCGCTAAGCTGACTTGACTGCTAAAAACATCTCTGCAGTTCTAGCAAGGTCTATCGAAAATGATGAAATTCTGCCGGATAAAGAGGAAATACATTTGCACGTTGCTGTACACTTGCATTTCAATTGTCCCGCATAGCCCATCCTCCTCTTCCTGATTCAATGACAGGCCACCACTCCAGCAAGCCGCTCTGGATGCAAGTCGGCTCTTTTTAGGCAGTGAACAAGAAGCACACCGTTCCAGGAGAGTGTGAACAAAGAGCACTTTCATACCTTCAGCTTCAGCCTTCAAGATATGTACATGTTCTGATACTGGAATCCTGGAATCAATGTAACAAAAACCAGCAAGCGCATTCACACTTTATAATATAGTTGATCTGATCCTAAACAAGAAGAAAAAATGGATTTTACCTGTGAGCTTAATAGGCATAATTTTATTTATATAATAATTTATCGGCGTTGTACTTTGCATTCTGGCTAAGACTATATCATTTTGATTTTGTTCTGCCTCTGCGTATATTAATCATGTCATTTTTTAAAATACATACTTGCACTCGGTTTGGTGACATTGTCGTCCAAACTTTCTTTTTTTTTGTTTAGTGTATGACTAAAGACTTTTCTCAAGGAAGGGCAAATAGGCAGCAAGCCAATTTAAAGCAATGTTATGGATCGTTGCCGGAAGGGTGGTCCTTTTCCTTTCTACTTGAAAAACTTTGAAAGCGTGTTTCTGCTACGTGTAAATTTTTTGGTGTTGGAAATCTTCAAACATCAAACCCATGCCGCCTAGCCATTAACTGGCTAATGAACCGTGAAGGTGTCGCTGAATAAAATTCCCATCCTTGTGTCCTTGTAGACTGCAGGACCGGCAGCGGCAGCATTCTTCCTATTCCCTTTTACCAGGCTAATGAACCGTGAAGGTGTCGCTGAATAAAATTCCCATCCTTGTGTCCTTGTAGACTGCAGGACCGGCAGCGGCAGCATTCTTCCTTTCCCTTTTATCTCTGCTTATAAAACGCCTTCAATTTTCCTTTACCTCATCTCATTTACAATTCGAATGTAGATTTCGTTGCACTGATCTACCACTCACTCCACTTTCACTCCCAATGCATGGAGTCTCCAGCAAACGTATAATGGCGCTATTTACTTCGAGCTAACTGCACTGTGGGGAAACTAGCAACAATTAAAACATCAAAAGCTCCATTATCTCTGTTCATTTCTAAGACATTAGCATAACAGTTGCTCAAAGTCAGTCCACGCTTTTCTTAACTTCAATTACCCTTCATCTTCAAAAAGTGAAAGAAAGGTGGGTGATGCTGACTGGCACGAAAAGTTTTCTTTTGTTATGCAAAATTCTCCCAAATTGGGTTGTTCTTGTTCTCCAATATTTTTTAGCTTTTGTTATTCTCACCGTAAATTCTACGATTTTCTTCTAATAATTCCAACAAACTTGCCCAAGTTGAGTGGAGACTGGAGACAAAAACGAACCCACTAAACTGGAAGACAGACAATTCAGTAAGATATTCATGCATCAGAAAAAGTTTAGTGTGAACTTTCGCACTCTTTCCCCTTCCCCTTCCGTACCAATTTAAGATACAGCCACAAAAAAGAAAGTTCAGTTTCGACGGAAGCTTGAATCGTGAGCACTCACCTTTTCCCATCCGTCGAGAGAACTGGAGAAAAAAATATTCTGCGCTAATGGAATGAAAACGAGTCGAAGTGGGGCGAAATGAATTTGCTGGAAACAAGTACACCACTACAGTATCAAGTACAGTCTTTTGTGCATTCAAGTGAGGTTGGTGAGCAGATTCAAGAAAAAAGTGTTTTTTTCATCAAGTTAAGAATAGGACGCTATTTATCCCTGTTGGTAGCTTGCTTTTTTAGTGATTTGGTGTTGGTAAGTGGGTGATGCTGAGTAGTCCGCTGCGTTGTCTCAAACTCTCGTTTTCATAAGAAGCCTTGTGCACTTTGCCACACAAGTCAGTCCACGAGCGATCGTGCAGCGGCGAGCTCATACTGTGTGAATATTTAACTAGTTTTGATACAAAAGTGCTGTTGGGGAAGCTAGCTTGCACCTTTGCAGCTGGAATCTATTAAAGTGGATATTCCATTGTATGATAGACGTAATGAAATTAATTGCGGTTACTATTCCCGTTACTGTTGTAGCTTAAAAACCGTAGTGGGACTGTCTTGAACGCTTGCTATTTTTATTGGGTTGTGCAGTTTAAAAGATATATTTTTTATTTAAAGCCACTTCCACTTTAACAGTAGGCTTCTGGAAAACAGACATTTTTAATGACTGGAGTTTCTTCTTAAAGATATGCAGCTTCTTCCTCCTAGTTCCAGCACAGCTTAAAAAAATTGTAGCATTTTAAAAACACATTAAAAATACTGGTACTTTAAAGTATACTCTAGAGTGAACAAACCCGTTAAAGCAATTACACTTAGGGATGTTTTAAGTGTGCCATTTCTGTTTCTGCCGACTTTTTTTCAAGGAGCCTCAAATATACAAGGTCAACATCGTCCGCCCCGTAATGGCCAATGCTTAATCTCATCGTTTTGTACAGGTAACTGATAATATTTTCACTGAAACTTTGTACACATATCTGCCTAGGTATATCTTAATATAGCTATTTGCAAAGAGGTTCATTGAATAGACAACAAACATATTAGGTGTTATAGGATAATGAAGTTACTATTTAGCAAGTTTGCTTTGTCTGTGTCGTGAAGAATGCCGCTTATTGCATAGATATCTAATCGCGCTCATCAGACATGCACTGAACTTATAGTGCCAAATGCCGACCAGCCTATGCGAATTTTCTGTGTTTTGTTTTATTTTTTTGCTGAAAGTTTGCTTTTGAACAGGTTCTTGCAAATATACAAACAATTATCCAAATATGTGGCACGAATATACTATTTTTCACGTTTTTGCATTCAGCCTCACCTTTCATTCCAGTAATAATGAAGTTATGTAGGTATGCAGCTTAAGCTTTAGTATGGACCCGGGCGTGTATGAGTGACTGAGTGACAGTCAAAATTTTTTAGCTTTGTTAGTTTATCAGCAGAATACAAAGCGTTTTTCTGCAATTCATTCATATTCATGTGCAAGTTATAGCATGCCAGAATTACATATCATCACAATATCATTTCATGAGAAGGGATGAAACTACCTAGCTGCTATGAACTTT
Source organism: Acrocyrtus sp. NNG-2020 (assembly GCA_027744115.1). Classification (NCBI taxonomy): domain Eukaryota; kingdom Metazoa; phylum Arthropoda; class Collembola; order Entomobryomorpha; family Entomobryidae; genus Acrocyrtus; species Acrocyrtus sp. NNG-2020. Next base: position 12,784 of record JAHZND010002649.1, read on the forward strand.
TGTTGCCCAAAAATTACCTAAGATTAGTAATTAGCTATGGCTATATGCTTATAATGTAATTGCAGTCTCGACCACCCTTAAAAAGTAGGTATGATGATATGATACGAAAAGTATGGACCCGGGCGTGTATGAGTGACAGTCAAAATTTTTTAGCTTTGTTAGTTTATCAGCAGAATACAAAGCGTTTTTCTGCAATTCATTCATATTCATGTGCAAGTATAGCATGCCAGCATTACATATCATCACTTTTCATTTCATTTCATTTCATGAGATGGGATGAAACTACATAGCTGCTATGAACTTTTGTTGCCCAAAAATTACCTAAGATTAGTAATTAGCTATGGCTATATGCTTATAATGTAATTGCAGTCTCGACCACCCTTAAACAGTAGGTATGATGATATGATACGAAATGAATATATAACTTGGGTGACTTTGATTAATGCAAAGTCCTCAGCAATCTAACAAAAATGTTTAGGTCGCAACGCTTATCTTGACTGCAATCTGAAGATAAATGGGCTTTTATAAAGTACAAAAGTTGAAAGAAGTTTGACAAATGATATAATCCCACTTAAATTTTATTTTAGTTTAGCCACTGATATCGTAAAAGCTTAATAGAATTCCAATGAATAAGATGAATTATTATGACGCAAAACACTTGAGCCTCTCTACAACTAATATGGAGGTCCAGGGCGTTTGTGTCAGTGCGGCAGGTTTTTCTAGGGGTAAATTTATCATGAATCACTTCAGTTTCAGTGGAATCGTGGTACGCTTGAATTACTGCGTAACAAGTAACAAGTTGACAAAAAATTTATGACTGGTACAGGTACTAGCCACTACTCTCATCCAAATAAGGATAACAACAAGACAAACCCGACTGTGCATTCTCAAGATTGGCACTTTACGTAGTGATAAACACTGAAGCGAGTTTTCGTGGGAGAGGGAGACTTACTGAGAATTGCGAATTAAAATAGATGTGGGAAGAAATAGCTCGAAGAGATGTAGGTACCCAATTTGCAGTTTCGAATTAGTCTTCTGAGTATTCCTTATGATTCGTGTACTGGTATATTTAGCAACTGATACTCTGACAGATGAAAATAGAGATAGATTTATTAATCAAAGTGAAAGTCTATTCGTTATTTATTAACAATGGAATTCGTATTATCTTACACGTTTCAAGTAAGAGAGCTTTGGAAAACAGATTGGCTATTTTTATCTTCTAATTGTTACAAACTCATTTATTCAACGAAGCAGTTCTCATTAAATCGCTAACCACATCACTCATTCAATGAAACTAATCGCAATGATTCTCCTACGCGCAGATAACACCAAAAGCATATCTCTGTCCAAGTATAGTCGAAATAAAAATGTTTTCAAAATATTCATACTTTATCCAATTTCCAATTTTGATAGTGGAACGGATGTGATGTACACTTCGCCACGTAAAATTTCAACTGCTATATAGCCTAGCCTTGTCTGTGGCGGTAGTACTAAAACCATAGTTTGTGATGTGGTTTTTATTCTCCAAGTTCCATTGCCTTCCAGCAAAAAAACCAAGAGCAAAAGGCAATATTTCCCTTCGCATAGTGATGCACGCACAGACGTGTCATATCCGAAGACTATACAAAATGAATGTTCCTTGACGATCCAAAATTCTAGAAAAACAACAAATTACAGTAGCGCCAGGTTATGTACTGCTAGTAGTTACTACTCATAGTCAGTAGACCGGCAGTAGCAAATAAAACTGGTAACAACCATTAAACCGTTCTCTTGATTATTATGGACCTAGAAATATATTTATTCAAGCAAAACAAACGATGACATGCTTTCCCCGTATCCACATTTTTCTTGTTGCATCCGATTCTATTTTTCCATCGCTTCCATTCCATTTTCCAACTATTGCTATCTGTCCTGTCGTGAAAATGAGCGAAAGCATATAAACACTCCAGGCTCGAGTTGGCACGTAAAACCACCCTGGACTTTTTTCGGCTGTGTTTAGCCATAATAAATTCATTTTTATTGCGCTCTCTATCTGAAGCGCAAAAATGGAGTGTNCGAAAGCATATAAACACTCCAGGCTCGAGTTGGCACGTAAAACCACCCTGGACTTTTTTCGGCTGTGTTTAGCCATAATAAATTCATTTTTATTGCGCTCTCTATCTGAAGCGCAAAAATGGAGTGTCAAAATGGAATGCATGAAAGAAAAATAAGTACAGCGAAATCAACAAATTGGGCTACACATTTTTTGCACTCCTGCACAAACACATTAGAGTGAGAGCAGCTTCCTTGTGTTGCTGATGGTCAAAGTGGCAGTTCCTTTCCACACAAGTACCAGCAACCAACGTGCCATAAATAAAAAAGCAAGTTTTCTAGAGCAACTCTTCAAAACCTTGTGTTGCTGATGGTCAAAGTGGCAGTTCCTTTCCACACAAGTACCAGCAACCAACGTGCCATAAATAAAAAAGCAAGTTTTCTAGAGCAACTCTTCACAACAAACGCACGTATCGTGTTGACTTTCTAGCTGCACTCTAGGTATTCATCTTCTCAAGATATAGTAGCGAAAAATGAGTTTACTCCATCCCTTCGCAATGATGAAATGACTTGCTACTAGTAACCAGTAGGAAAGTTCAAACTAGGATCCCGCTGTGCGTTTGTGCGTCTTTCATCCGTCAGGATAGAATCTTCTTTACCACCTCGTATTTTATATGGGAAGTAGGATGATGTGATGTGATAAGGACGAAACTAGAATATACAACCATAAAAATCTCTTCTGTCAATTCCCACTATGTAGGCTTTACTCTGCTGGAATCATGAAAAAATGAATAATGTCTTTTACTTTTCATCCCATCAAGTATTCTAACGCATGTGCGTGCCTCCATATTTAGGACAGTTGCAGCATCATAGTGGGCGAGCGTCTGGGACTGTGAATTGTGACATCACACTTTATTAGGTTTTAGTGACTACACACTCGCACCGTTCTGGGTAGCAAGTGGCTGCAACGCTGCATACCGCAATTCGTTCAGCTATTCGTGCTTAACTAGGCAGGAAATAGGCATCCGTAATCCCCTTGGACAGACCCCCACGTTCGCAGTGAGACAGAAGTAGATTTATAAAAGTAATAATCATAATCTTAAACAGTGGTATTGTAGAAATTTCGCATAATTTCCTGCTTTCTGGGTATCTTGTAGTGAAAAAGGGAAAAGAATGTGGAAATTCCGGTTGGGATGTCATTATTCCGCTCGATGATAAGAACAAATGTAAATTTTCATCAGGAGATACTTTTATGTACACATTAACAGCACAGTAATTTATTTCATGATGTCAACCCAACTAACGCAGCGAACGAAGTTACAGCGGCACCATATCACTGAGGGCGTGGGCGATAGGAAAATATCAGAGAGAGCAGCAGTACTCTGCACTCTGATAACATAAAAAACATTTTCCACTCAGCATTTTATATATGTCCTCCCGGAAGCCACGGTTTGCAAGTTTGCACATAATATTTTGGTTCAAGTTGGTCTCGCCGAATCTCTGAAACTGCCATAATAAAGAGTTCAGTAAAATAGCGGTAGCGGCACTATGAAAAAGGGAATCACTTTGATCCGGCCATTTCTTTTAGACCAGTCGTCGTCATGTGCAATATACTAGAAATTGTATTTGATCATATAGCTAGTTAACAGAGTACGCACTCTGCACATCTAATTCATTTTAAGGATCTGTAAAGAGCGAGCACAACCAGAAAACAAAACAAAGCTGACCATACTTGTGCTTTCAAGATGATGGGCAATGAAGGATAAAAAGCAAAAAGGAGAAAAGGGAAATGAGAACACAAAAAAGATGGAAATACAAAGAAAACTGGGAACGGAAATGGCCTGTTGTAGGCAAAAGTGATCCATATAAGGGCCCAGACAAGACTTTACTTTTGGTCTGGCCACTTTCAAAATAATGCAATGGAAGTGTGTGTTCTGTGTCCATCTCCATCAAACCAGAAAGCAAAAATAGCAAAGCTGGAGAGTCTAATACGATCTGACGGTTTTGCGTCTCGGACCATTTCTATAGTGTGGAGAGGAAATGAATACACATTATACTAGCGAAAAGACAAGACACTCTTGTGACGGCAAGTTCATGGTTTATGTTTGGGTTTCGATAAGAAATATTCTAGCTAGGGAGAGCTGGATATAGATTCTACATGGACGGCTGCGACTGGAAGACTTATCGTCAGAAAAGTAAGGAAGTGTAACCAAATGGCGAAAAGGACCAGAAACTGGGATTTTCTGTTTTCCTCCGATAGTTTCTTTTTTTCTACTAAATGATGCGATGTCAGAGCTGTGCTAGAATACTATCAGTATCAGCTCCTCGATGCCAATAAATAATTATGGCGTTTTCTTTGCTTGCCACCACCACACTCTCCATCTCCTCTCAGTAATCTCAAGTCCCAGTTAGACGCACGCGGCAAGCTCTCATGAAGAGCGCGGTTGGTTTCTAATGAACGCTCATTAACTTCCTTAGATGGGCCAT
>JAHZND010002650.1:1159-16798 GCA_027744115.1 Acrocyrtus sp. NNG-2020
GCGACCCGATTTTGGCCCAGCTCCACCTGGAAATCCTGGACTGGAGGCGACCCTTACAAGCGTTGACCCCGAAATGAGATCATTTGTCGACATTAATAATAGAATTGCTCTCAGGTTGTTTAGCAGTTTGACAAATCCGGTTTCAAAGTCCTCCACAAGTTATGGAAACATGGTTGTGAGCCCGTTCACCATCACCAGCTCATTGTCCATGCTGTTCTTAGGGGCAAGGGGGCATACTGCAAGTCAACTAGATGGACTTCTCAGACTAGATGACATGCTCACCTTCAATCCTCACATGATGTACCACAACATTACACAGGCATTCCTTTCACAACCCAACACGGCTGCTGCTATGATTCGTCTACTTATTGCTGATAAGGTAAATTAAATTACAATTTGCTATAATATTCAAGAAAATGTGCCACCACGACCATAATCCGTTTAAAAACATTTTCAGGGTAAAGGAGGCATTCTAGATTTCTATAGAACTAGAGTCCAACATTTCTACGATGCTCGTGTGGAGCAGGCGGACTACAAGTTCGCTGGACATTTAGCCCAAAGTATAATTAACCAAATGATTAGAGCACAAATTCAAAGGCACTCGTATGAGCTACTAAATTACAGCATTCCGTTGAGTGGGCCAATGTCATTGCTCACAGCCACTTTCTTTGATGTAAGATTTATACGACAAAATAATTATTTCCAAAACAAAGTACATGTGTATTTCTAAAGATGGAAGGTTCGAGTCCAAGACATGTCAATAATGGAATTATTTGTCCTATTATAGGGCCAATTTGCTGGCATCCGAGATCCAAAATTAGACGGAATGAATTTTATCCACTTGGCGGCTCTAGGTCGTCGTCTGTTCCCAGTACCGGCTCTCTCTGTGAAAGGAAACTTCCGTGCTGCCTATGACACGAATCTGGACGTTACTGCCGTCGAAATCCCATACAGCTCAAGGGACCTCAGCCTTATTGTAATGATGCCTGGCAAACCAGGGGAGTTTTCTATTGGAGGAGTGGCTTCTCTAAAGTCAAAACTGACGTTAGAGTCATGGACCCAACTGATGCGTGGCTTTTACCCTCGGGACTCATTCAAAGTGGTTCTCCCCAGATTCAGGCACCAAACCGCTGTCAACCTGACGCACACCTTGAAACGTTTCGGCCTTACTGATCTGTTCATGCAGGAGCAGGCCCAGTTCAAAGGGATCAACGGACTGGTTGACTTGTTCGTGGACGAGAACATGATGCATTTTACCGAGTTTGCTACATGGGAGAAGCTGTCGGACACTATGAGAGAAAATAGTGGACAAAACAACAAAAATTTGGATCTCTTCCGAATCCTCCGCCCGTACGTCAAAGATCAATATGGTCAATATAATGAACCTCAATCGGTGAATGACTGGATTTCCATGTCTAGGAACCCAGCTACCCAACAACACCGTGGACAGAGTGAGCAGCGCAGCCGGGCCCCACACAATCCTCCTAGGTCGGCAATGGACATTCGCCTGGCACTGAGACTTGCGCATGCAGAGGAAAGGCTGAAGCAGAGGCAGATCACCAATGGAGCTAGGAGCAATACGAACCCCCGATTGGAGCCAATGAGATCCTTCATGAGACCCAAAGGAAAGAGATCAAAGAAGGCGACTTCATCCGGTCACAGGAGGCACAGCAGGCCCCAGCAAAAGAACAAAAATAATAGGCAGGAGAACAATGGACAGATTGAAGAGAGAGTGCTCAAGTTTGAGCGACCCTTCATCTACATTCTACGACATAACCCAACGGGAATGATATTGATGACAGGACAGTATACAGAACCACTAGTTGAAATTTTAGAATAACTGCATTTTTTGTGATGACTTTTTAACTGACAATTTTAAATTTAAGTTTTTAGTCAAAATGTAAGCATTAAAAAGTAAGTCTAATTGTTAGGGCTTTAAACACTGCTGGTGTGCATTTCGGGTATGAATTTTTATGTGCCCAAACATGTCATATATAAATACTATACCGATTTAAGTATGTTTCGAAATACTGAGGGGTATTATTATAGTGTAAGTTGTATTTTTCATCGAGTCATTTAACTGGGAAATGGATGGGGTTCCACATTTAGGGAGGTTGATCTTGGTGGCACACTTACCACTTTTAATTTTTAGTCACATTTTAATAAAAAGTAATTCCTCTCTCTGCTCCCTTCAGCCAAAGTATTAGCGTAGTTTTAAGATAACCAATTAACCAATGAATTATTAACTGTTAATAATCTGTGTAACATTCCATAAAATAAAAATACACATTTCCTGTGAAATTGATGAAAACTACTGATTTGATTATGCCACAAGGCATGCTATATTTAATTTTAATATTTAATGAAGTAGTCATTCAAAGAGGTCCTCTAAAGACATATTTCCGAGCTTGTGCATAAATTACACCTACGACCTACCTAGAAAATGGAAATGATTTTTTTGAAACAGGCACTTTGCCTAATGTCGTTATTGCTACCAGTTCCGCAAAACTTTATGTGACGTTTTCTCCATTGAACTAGGAGGCGAAAAACAGACTTGGCTGTGGGCACAGTGGACGATGCGGCTAATTTGAAACCTGCACGTTAACGTATCCTTAATTTATTAGCTTTTAACCACATATTATGTACTAGCTCAACTGAGTTTTCCCAGCTTTTGGTGCTGAGCAATCTTAAAGTGACATAACTTTTTGAATCTGTTTGGAAAATCTCGTAATTTCCTTTGTGGCTGAATCCTCACAAGCTGGTCTAGGTGGAGGCAGTTCAGCAGTTATCGTGTTTAAGGGAACAGTTTAGTTAATGGAGCACGCTCATACTGCCTAATCCATGTGTTGGTTTTTTGCGTTTTATATACACAATAAAAGATATATATTATGTATATTACGAAAATACAGTGTATTTCTGTACTCGCTGAGACCCCCGTACTCTTTCCGAAAAATAATGCAGAACACAATTGAAAGTCGAATGAGCGGCGAAGCCTAATACTTTAATTTGTAATTATTTGAGCCGCCGGATGACCCGAAATGATGACCAATACTAACTTGGTGTTCCCCGCCAGGAGTCAGCGAAAAATAATAGTCCATAACCTTACTCATGCATCTAAATATTCAACCCTAATGCTAGCAATTTAATTACTAGCATTAGCATTGAGTATTGTCTCACCCAAATTCACAAAAGAACAGATGTTAGCTGTTTCTTGGTAAACCGACCAAATCCCACAAACGTCGGTTTACGTTGCTGGTGATTTCCCCATGTATTGCTTGCTATCAACCAGTCTTGCTACCGACGTTCTGCATACACATATGGCCATGGGAAAGCACGATCGCCGGGTCGGGATCGAGCCATCCAGCATACACAAAAATACAAATCTATATTGGGGAGGGAGAGAGATGTGACATATACATCTTCTCTTAGGTATATAGGTATTCATAAGCCTTATCAACAAAGCACTCATCTATCTGCGCTTTGTTCCCACTTTGTACATGTAGCAATAAATAACGATAATTTTTCGCCGCCTTCTGACTTTCTAGCGGTAACTTATTGGTCATAATTTCGGTGATGATTCAGAGGGTCATTCGGCGGCTCAAATAATTATGTTCTGTATTTTTCTGAGAGAGTGCGAGGTTCTCAGTGAGTATAGAAATACATTGTTTTTTTCGTAATATACATAATATCTATCTTTAATTGTGTATCTTTCATTTTCTACATAATTTGTAGTTAAAAGCTAATAAATTAAGGATACGCTAACGTGCAGTTTTCGAATTAGCCGCATCCACTATGCCCGCAGTCAAGTCTGTTTTTCGCCTAGTTCAGTAGAGAAAACGTCACATACGCATCCTTTACTTTTGCTGCAAAAGTTTTGCGGAACTGGTAGCGATATGGTCAATTCTGCTTAAGCTGCCTGTTCAAGGCATTCCAAATCCATCCCCACCTCCATATCTCTGGTAAGACGGGACTTCTGTATGGAACTGTCCAAAAATATTCGCATACATTAAAACAAATGTTCTACGAAAAACTGCCCAATGTCCTTTCATCACAATCTACAAAAGACCATACAACAAGGATAAGAAGTACCAGCTTTAAAAAATGTTAAGTTCCACTTCTCTTAAAAATATTAAACAAAATCAATACGTGGATTATTAATGAGATGACCAGCATATTTTATTGAGTATTTTTTCTCCCTCAGTTAAAACTTTTTTTTTGAGAAGTAGTCCACATTCACTCCCCTGTTGACACATAAAGACTCCACAGTATATTATTTCAACCTTTCCGAAGGGCTTTACCGGTGGCATTTTAAAATATGTTTCTGTCCTTATGTGTGCATTTTTAATGAGTGAAAATGCTTCTTCAAAAATGAAAAAACTTTATAGCAAATTTGTTGGACAAGGAGTATTAAATGGCTGGGAAATGCTTATTTAGTTGCTTTCTGGAGCTTGTAGAGTTCTCAGTCCCTCATTTAAGTACGGTAATTTCAGTTGTAGGTATGTCACGTTCTTCGGTATTATTATTACTATTATACTTGCTAATAATTAAAATAGAAAAATTCTTTTGGAAGAAAGGTCATGAGAAAAGTGAGGAAAGGCTGTGACAAGGTAAGCTATTGTTTATGCAAATTGCAATATAAGTACAATAAAAAGTTCAACATTTTTTTCTGGCAAAATATAAATATATCTTGCTACTTGTCAAGTAGAAAATAAGTAATAAATATTCTGATGAAGCATCTTTTACACAGTGAATATTTTAAAAACTAATTTTGGCAAAACATGTTGATACCGACACCTCACTGCACCCATTTCTACGTTTTTGGTGTCGGTGGTAAATTCGCAGTGTGAACGTACGCTCATTAACATTTAATAACCATAATTGAAAATATATAGCTTTCCTCCACTTTCGAGTGAAAATCCGTCAGAGTTTAATCGCAAAAAATCACAACGCGCTGGGGTTTCATAGCACTAATATCCTCCGATTTTGTGATTTCAAAGGGGAAATCGTTTGGCTAATAAACTTGTTTCTAAAATGTTAGATAAGCAGATAATAGAATATCTGGCCTTGAGCAATCAATGTCTCAAATAGTCGCCTTCATTGCATCATAAAAATGGTGGAGGTATTTAAGCTGTGAAATTTTACTACTCAATGAATAAGCAAGACAATAATGAATATATTTTTGTACAAAATAGAAAGCATAATAGGGCATAGGTGCAAATTCCATTCAAAGCATGACATTCCAACTCACCATTTTGAAAAAAAAGATGCAAAATTATCCTAGTGAAAACCGGTAGCTCATGGCTGATTTCAAACACTTTTATTACTACCTACCTATCTAGTTAAAGAAAACTATGAACACTTGCCTGCATTCCACTCCCTAATTTTTCACTTTAAAAAGACTTACTCATATTAACTCCCGGCAAACATAAATAGCATTTAAATTAGTAATCGCGTTGGCCCAAAGGTGTAAAATATCTTTTTCTTCTTGCTGCTGATAACACATCCAAAATCCCCAGAAATTTGAGCACATTTTCTTGTTTTCAAAAAGACAGTCACATGAAAGGCATGATGACTTGACGTGATGATGATAGAGAGAGTGATGACTTACGACTGTTACCGCAAAAACGCTGCGTGTGGCTTTCTTCTTTGTTATTAAATCATTGAGGTCATCATCGCCATCGTATCGTAAGATCACTGCGGAATCGATAGAAATTATTGATAGAGCGGCGAACTCTTTTTTTTACTACTTCGTGGAAAAAATAGTATACTTACGACAAGACTGTATTTTTTTTTCGAGTCAAGCGCTCTACTACTTTTTCCCTCCACATCAATTTCATTATTATCTTCATCACCGCTATAGGAAATCATGATTGAATTGGATATTTAGGTGGAGGATAATGACGATGGTAATATACGATTTTTGCTCCAAGACAAACTCTTTCTGAGAAACACGCGAGCAAACATACTTCAATATACTTTTTTATATGGGTTGTATCATTAAAAAATATATTGCTATTCACAGTGTCCTCCTCTCCCTCTTTCCATCTTTTGCTCACCTGGCCTGGCCTGGCTTTTGGCCTGGGAATAACCGCTTTTCACAATTAATTCCATATTTCATTCCAAAAGCCAGCACTTATAGTAAATTCTATAGTGCATAGTGTATAGTTATAGTGCATATAGAGGAGCACTGTGTAATCTCATCTTTGTACAGAATAACAGGTTTATTATTACAGCAAACAATGTGGCTCTTCTAGCAGTAGTGTATGTAACAAGAGTTAATTTATACGATGACGCAAATCCAGTCAACAAGCAAGAGCTTTAAGGGGGAGAAAAAGAAATGAATGCAAATTCCTTCGTTTTTAAAGCGTTGCTGCGTTGTTTTTTTTGTTGCTCTCAGCCCTCATCCCATCCGCATCGTACGAGTTAATACCTGCTAGAAAAGGTTGGATGATGGGAATCAGCACAACAAACAAATCAGAAATCTCAGATTTTTGGTTCAATTAATCAATATCAATATATAAAGTCACTTCATTCAAGATTATAGAGTGGATTTATATAGGAAAAGCAGCCACATCGCTTAAAAAAAGAAGTGATCTAGTGCCAAAAAGTTCGGTCAATGATTGTAATAGAAAGTACGTGCACATTGTCGCGCAGTTTATATTTTATAGTGCGTAGTAGAAAATGTTATTACAGCATTATACACTCTTTAAAATGCTTTCATCACTAAACAATGTCTTTGCACAGCCTTAAAAAGGATATCATATTATAACAACATTGAGAACCTGCACTAGTGCAGCAAAATATATATTTTTTTATTCGCAGTAACTTGAATTTATTGTTGCAGTGGCAAAGGGAGGAATCACCTGAGCATATCCGTTTTCTTTTGGTGTAGTAACTAGTATATGATAAGAGAGATGGAAGGGCTTATTATGCTGATGATATTTCACTCTCGATTGTTCCTCATCAATTTTTATATGCAATGAATATGCCCGTGTCTATTACATATGTAAATATGCAGAGCATTTTTTACTATACTAGGCTCCACTACTCTTTGCGCAGTGCACACACTCTTATCTGGTTAAAGAGATTTGAGTTGGTGAGTGAGTGGAGTTGTCTGATTAATTGCATATTTCAAGGTGCATTCACAGGAGTCACACCACACGTGCACTCTGGCATTATTGCTTGAACTCTATTTACTACGTCTTACTACGACGGCCACAGGTGGAGATGATGATGATGATGATCAAAAAGGCAAGATATTTTTTTGAGCCAAACAACGTGTCAGGTTTTTGAGGGCATTTCCCTCCTTGGTTTACGTTGCTAGTTACACGTCCTCACAATACAATCATCATCTCCGAGAGATTGGCAATTATCATTCAACCTCTTTGCTCTTTCTGCGCTGAAACGTTTTAGCTAATTGTGCCACGACGGCAATTGCTGATATCAAAAGATTAACTTGTTTATTAAAAGGTTGCCCTTTTCTCACTGGTGGTGGTTGTGGTGGCGGCTGTGCCGTCCCGTAATTGTATTGGTATTGAAGCGGATCTTCCGAACAAGCAGTAATTAAGTGTGCGAATGTGCATGCAACCCAAAGGGAGTGGAAAAATCTTTCCTAAATGGTATTATGTAACTTTACGTCATGGAATAAAATCAGACAGACAGCTTGTGCTTCCCTACCAAAGAAAAAAACATACCAGTTCCAGACGCTGCTGCTGTTTTCATGCAAGATGGAATTGGATTATAATTGCATGTTTTGCAGGTATTTTTACGCATGAGAAATTCTAATAAAGGCAGTTCCATTCCTATCATGATTTCTGTCTGAGTTATTAGCAGTAAAAAGGCATTCCTCGGAGGACTATTGAAAAAAATATAGCTTATTTTCCTCTCATTTTAATTGGCTAAACACAATGATAGGTTGTATAGGTACAGGTCAGTGATTTCTGTTAAAACAATTTAAAACAAAAAATTACAGTCTTTCTGATTATCATATCGGAGTATAGGGAGGAAAAAAGGGTGAAAGATATGCCAAATGCCAACTATTAATTTCATACTGGTTTATGAATACTTTTGCAAGCAGTAATGAATCTATTAGAACTGTAGCACAGCTGAAAAAAAAACTTTCCTATCCCTATATCCTCCTTGTCGTGTTTTGCAATCTTTTTAAAAAGAATTTATATCTATCGCAGCTACAAATTAGGGTAGAAAAAGGAATGAATAGGCACTACGATTTAGGAATTTGAATTGTCTAAGATCATTGCCTTGTTAGAAGGCGTTTCTCAAACACTACACACATCTTACTTTTTTGTAACAAAGTATAAGCAAAAGCCTTCCTCAAACTGCGAACACCTGCGCCAGGTCAAAACTGAAAAGGTGGATTTGCACTTGCTACTCCTACTGTACTAGAGAAAGAGAATTTTCCTACAGAGAAAAGATTGATTTGTTGGATTGATTGCTAAAGTTGATCAATTTATAACTGATTGCTCCTCTTTTTTTTCTTCATTTCCGTTTGCCCAGTTTGGCAATTTTAACTAAGGCATTCAAGTGTCAGCCTTTGATCGACACTTTCAGTTTCTTCGCTGACTATTTTATTGACGAGCAAAGAACGGCAATGTCTGCTGATTGTTAACTGTAATAAAAATAGTTATCTAATTTTGTGACATGATCGCTCTCTGATTACACTATAAATTTGGGATGCTAATTTAATTTTTTTTCTTCGTTGGAAATGACAGAGTAAAAATATATTTTATTTATTGCAAATTTTCATATCGGACATTCGACCACACCAAACCATCATCACGATCGTCATAAACCGCTTTACAATGAAATTTGCGTAGACACACGTGTACGAGCTATCCACAAAAGTTACTGTCATCATATATTAAACTTCTTCAATTAATTTTTTTTTCTTCATCCTTGTTGCAATGACACATTCTCGAAAAAGGTTTGTCCCTATCTGAAACGAACACATTTTTACAATAACAATTTGTTGTCACTCTCTTTCACTTTCTTCCACTTTGCTAATGGATTTTCCTAACGCGTGTTCTCTCAACCTCATCACATCACTAAGACGCATAAATTAAAGGGCTCAAATGAAAAGATCCCCAGACTTGAGAAAAAAATTCTTTTCCACATTTTTCTTGCCAATTTAATATATCTTCAGCTTATAGCCCTCTTACACTGTTATGCATTGTTCTTCTGCAAGCTGACAAAAGTGTCATGATAAAAAATCAGCGAATAAGAAAAACCAGTTGAAGAGAAATATTGAATGGCTACACGCGTAGCTTGAAGGCATGCGATGAGAGTGTGCAAAAAATGCAATAATATAACAACGTAAGTCCGGTTGTCCCAAATAACTTAAATGCTAAGAGAGAGAGAGAGAGGAAAAAGAAACAACTCTTCGCTTTTTTTGTCTTCGCTTCTAGAAGTATATCATTTTAGAAAAAAGGCGCTATTAGAAGGGAAAAAATTGCATTATTCCTGCTCAGAGCTGGTTTTCAGATTTGTAATCAAATCAACAATAAGGTTCGGCTGGTTTTGCTGGTGAAAGAAAGACAGCCATATTTTCCTATCTATCAAAAAAAAAAAGAAAAAATAGCACATTCTAGAGAAATAATAGAAAACTGATATCACGCTAATGATAATGATGCTAATATGTAGGGACAAAAACCATCACATAGTTTAAAGTGGAAGATGATGATGGTGATTACGATTAACCACCGTTAGTTTCAATTTACTAGGGAGGGAAAATACTGGTGTGGTTTTATCATTTCAGCATTGGACATTTCACATTATTCCTGTCAGAGAAGTGCACATTTCTCTCTTCTCTCTTGTAAAACTGATTGTGAGCATCGATTTTTATGATGATGAAACTTGTCATAAAAACAAAGGAACACCCAACAGAAAACTCTCTGATATTTATGCTGATCCTGATCATCCTCCTCTGATGATCTTCTTCCCGAGAGGAACACAATTGCAAATGTAGTAGAGGAAACGTATAAGCTTCAAAGTGTCAGGAAAATTGCAATTTTCATGATGAGAACAGCCATCCAAGAGGATAAATTATGCAGAGTACAAAAAAATGTAAGCTTCTTCACAGCTACCCCACTTATTATTCTTTCTGTAAGCTTTATTTCTTGCAGTCTGTTGAGCTTCTGTAAGCAGACAGTTGTGAAGTAAGATTAGCAGGTGCAATTAAAATTGGAATTGTTCTAAAAGGGAAAACAAGTGTAAATCTTAGAAAAAGTCGTAACGGCCAGTAGAGCAAAAGCTAAACTAAAGTGAAAATTTTTACAGGAATTTCTTCATTTGACTGTAAAATCACGTGACGGTTACCTATCTCATTTTAATTTTAGATTTTTGTAGTAGCACATAGCAAAAGGGACAATGGAGTTTACAATGTGTATTTTTAGTGCATGCTAGAAAAACCTTGAAAGTTAGATTACGCATTAGAATGCATTTTTTTCCTCTTCTGGGGCACTTGCACAAAACACAGAGGACAGAGGGAGAGAGGAGAAAAATGCTAAAAAATGCTGCTCTCACTCTCAAACAATGAGTGCAGGCGATGATAATGATGTGATGTTGGTGGTGGTGGTGGGTGAAATCCTTCTTCAGTTGCCATTGCTGTTGCCTTTTGGATTACCATTACATTTGCCAGAAAAGGGCCGAGGAGTGAGTCATCCTCCTCATCCTCTCTGAGGAGAATTCCAAGAAAAATTTGAACAAAAAAAATATGTTTCAGTTTATCTGCTGCTGCGCTGCTCATTCCTTATCATAATTGTACATCATGACATGTTTGTCACGATCTTGCTCTCTTGTCTTATTACATTTTATTAAAGGGGAAAAAAGAAGAATGCGTTTTTGCACTGTGCTCTCCACTCTCGTATGTGCGAGAGTTCTCCACTATATGACAGCAAATGAATGACCAGGATCTTTGTTGATTATTCCTGTTCTATGTGTTCCTGCTAAAAATTGAACTCATTGCAATTTGCGACTGCAGATTCGTTCACTCCTTTTTTATAGCAGGAATCCTATAATATAATGAGCCATTTGTATACAGGCCTCTTACCTACTTTATCATTACGCGATGAAGGCAATAATAGACGTAATATAATAACCACAAATATTACAATTACCGTCATCACCGCAGTTAAAACTGTAGTAGTAGTGCAGTCGCAGTCACTCTCTCAGACTAAAAGGATGGAATGACATGCGTGGCAAAATGGAATACAATTTTTTTTTCCTTTTTCACAATTCCATAATTACAGCTTTGCCACAGACAAGAACGAAACTTCTCGGATGTAGTTACTCCAATCATTGATAATTATCACGGCAAAAAGCATTCCTACAAAAAAATGATCATGCAAGAAAAGAAGAAGGATGTAAAATGCTGTTTAGGTGGTAATGATGATACAAATAAACGTGTAAGGGTGGTGGTGAATTGTTCTTCTTTTTTTTCCTTTGTCGAGAGAAGGGATGATATTAACATATTATTACATAAACAATCATGTGATACTGATGATGGATTGGATAAAGAAATATATTCACTAAAATACTTTGGCAAGGTGAGTCAATGACGTAAAATGGTGGCACACGCATGCGTGTGTATCCGTTCAGTTCCTGTTGTTGAAAAATAATATGATGGCTTTATCAAAATCTGGCAAAAAAAAGTTGTTGGAAATGGCAACTAGCTGTTATAATAGCGTCAGTAGTATTAAGGAAAATTTTTAATTAGGTATCAGTTTTAAAAGGGAAGATTGATTGCCGATTGCAGTATTGGAAAAGAGAGAGAGAGGACAGAGCGGCTATTTGACTTTTGATTGTTGATGACCTAGGCTAATAATAGAAAAAGGATGTACGTAAATGTGCAATGCGCAGACGTAAGAAGACACTGTGGCCTTTGTATTTTCCAAGAAACTCAGAAAGTCCCAATTTTTCAAGGGAACCTGTCTTTACTGACAAGAGAGCTAGTGAAGCGGATAAACTTATCCCAAGAATGATGTGGTATTAGTGTGGTGGATGGTATGGCGCTAAGGAGTGATGACGAATTACTTCTTGCTTGCCATCTCCGTCATTGTTATCTAACTCTTCTCACTTACCACTAACTGCAATAGTGGTGATGATGTCGATCATGATGATATGGATGAACAGTAACAATAACAATAAAACAAGGCGCAATCCTCTGCTATAATTGCAGTGGTGGGGTGGTGATGGTGGTGGTGGTGTGGTGGTGGCTGTGTGGCGAGAAATGAAATGAGATATTTGCGTCTGCAGTTTTTACTTTGGCGAAACCAGCAAACCTGCCTTCTTTACAATAAAAATATGTTTATGTGTGGAATGAGTCGGCTAACAATAAGACGAAAGGGAAAAGGTATTCGTTTTTTTCTGAATTTTTTGAAGCTGCTAAAAGTGATCATGATGATAATGATGAGGATGACGCGATCTCATTGAATTGATTTCGGAGAATTGCCACAAACATCATCAGCATCATCATCGCCGTCGTCGCTTCGTGGATGCAGGAGCACACCAGCGATGCTGCTGCGCCATGGAAGTACAAGTAGACCTTGTGCGAAAATGAGATGAAAAAAAGATCTCTAGCCAGAGTCATAGCCAAAGCTAGGCAAACAAACAGTGCACTGTTTTTGCGATTTATCACGCTGTTACTCTTTACAGTCACATATGAAAACGATGCTACCACCATTACATATTACGCTGAAGCATTTTTACACCCTAAAAGTTCATAACTTGGATATATGCTTGTTTTGTTGGATTGATGCGTGCGATTTGCCTGCTCAGCCAAGGGCCACCACACCGCATGTAATGCGGAAAAGTACAAAAAAATAATACTGTTTTCTACATAAACCCTTCCACATTATTATCTAGTTAAATGGATGGCGATGATGATGATGATGATGAGTGCATGGATGAATGTGTGTACGGATTCAATGCGAAAAACTATGACGAAGAATTTCTCATCATCATCAAGTTAGAGAAAAAGAGTCATCGCCGTCATCTTCCTATAAGGTAGCAAATATATGTGCGGAATAGATGCGAATATGATGTTAATGGAAAAGAAGTCCTAGTCTCTCACTTTTTTCAATGCAGAATATCATCCCTGTGCATTTATTTGTAACGTTTGAAAGTTGTTGATATCAAGTGCGAGTTGTTGTTTTGGTGGTGTTAGAAAGCTAAGAACTTAATCCAACGTTCCAATTGTAATAATGCATATATTTCCATTTAATGTGTTAGGATACTATTTTTTATATATTTTTGCAGTGAGAGGCGACGAGTGCGAGTGAAGCGAGTGGGGAGAGAGTACCTCCGTTTTTTCCCATTCTCCTCAAGTACACCATGGAGTCGAGTAAAGTGGAAAGGGAAAAATGTGCAAGAAGAAGTTTGTGAGATGCGAAAAAAAAACTGAGAAGAGCTGATGAGCAGCGACCTGAGTGCAGTTAGGGGAGGAGAGATGATGGAAAGAGATCATCAGTACTAGATTAGAGAACGCGTGGACATAATCATGTACATTTACTTACTAAGATTATAGTGAAGAAGGGTAATGTGCCATTTCATTTTATAGTCATTTTTTTTTCTTCAGCCGCACTGCCGGAACACGCTGGACAAAAATTATTATATTTTTTGGAGGGTTTAGTAACGTTTCAGTAGAAGTTAGTTAGCCCTTTTACACCTACAACGTGGTGGTGCTACTTGTGCCAGCGGATTTTACAAACGGGCATGAGTTTTTGCCCATACAAAACCGTTTCGATTTTTTTGAGTGATTACCTATTCAAAGTGAGATTTTATCTTTGAAAGTGTGTTCAAGCGGAAAATGCAAAAGTTCTTTTGGCGATCAGCCGAACATTACTATTCTGCAATAGACTGTGTGCGAAAGAATTCATGAAATAAATCACGTCAATTAATCATACGTTTAATCACAGTGCAGTAAGTGCATTTTGTGTTTGTGCAGGATTTTTTAGAGGAAAAAATGGATAAGTAATTTTCGTTCAATATCATTCTTCTACGCTCCAGTAAATTCATATCATTTTTTGATAAATTAAGTGAAAAGTTGTGTGCACTGCGGATTTTCAACGTAGTAAAAAGGATTCTTTTTTACTTTACCCCAGAGAAGAGCCTAAACATTTTATGGCTTTGCTCTCTTTTGACTCTTTTCCTCCTGAGCAACCCTTTTCAAAAGGGATGAAAGCTGACGTGCTACATCGAATTACAATTAAATGAGAAAAATCCCATTGAAAAAGCGAGTAAAATTTACTTCACACCGGAAACGAAGAATTATCCTTTTTACCGGAATTATATATAGCCTGTAATTAGCTTCTCAAATAGTTAGAAAAGCGTGATTAGCTAAGAAAAAGAGCATGCTTTTTCTCTTCTGGGATGGAAAAAAATTGCTCAGAGTTCGCCCTACCCATGGAAATGAGAAACCGGCTACTATAGTTCAAGCCATCCTTTCTTCACCACTCACTTTATCGACTTTATCGCAAAAACTGGATTAAAAGAGCCCGACCCATACATTCAACCAATCATTTTTTGCAGCCACGCCAATTCATCTTTACTACATGCAATAATGATCACTTCCTGTGCAAAAATACATACCCAATGCAAATAGCTTTAGCATTTTTCCACAAAAAAACTGTTCAATTTTCATTTTTTTTCTCTCCCGGCGAATTCCCCTACACAGTTCCTTTCTTCTTTGGAACTCAGCTTGAAGGGAAAAAACAAGTTTATTGCAGTTGATTGCAGACAAAGATAAAGGGTTGTGATTGTAAACGATTGCAATTTTTGTCCAGTTCAAGTAATCTCAATTTACCCGCTCATAGATTCCCAGACCGCAAGCAAAAAAACCAATCATTTTTTGCAGCCACGCCAATTCATCTTTACTACATGCAATAATGATCACTTCCTGTGCAAAAATACATACCTAATGCAAATAGCTTTAGCATTTTTCTACAAAAAAAACTGTTCAATTTTCATTTTTTTCTCTCCGGCGAAATTCACTTTATACATTTCCTTTCTTCTTTGGAACTCAGCTTGAAGGGAAAAAACAAGTTATTGCAATTGATTGCAGACAAAGATAAAGGGTTGTGATTGTGAACGATTGTGAACAATTGCAATTTTTGTCCAGTTCAAGTAATCTCAATTTACCCGCTCATAGATTCCCAGACCGCAAGCAAAAGGTACATTCCAGGGATGAATTTATTTTTTTGCCAGGATTCGATTATCATATAATGGACCTACGCGCTACGAGTTTTCTTCAAATGTATGGGGATGATATCATGAATGATTAGAGGCCGGGACGCTGTCCGCAATACACAGACAAAAGCAAACAAAGGAGGCAACGTTTACCTACTTACATGTAGTTATAACCAGTAATACTTTTACTACAATGTGTGATAATGTGATGTAACGCTCCATCCAAAAAAACGTTTTTTCTATCTCCACTACGCTTTGACTGTACATTTTTTTGAAGCCTTTCTGTGAAGTGTTCAAATAATTCCTCCACGGATGGAATTCTCTCACAAAGAACAAAATGGAAATATGTGCCTTATATTTTCGTTATGTACACAACTGCCCGTACATTTAGCAAGTTATTAATTAGAATAATAAGCAAGGCAAAAGAGACGACAATAA
>JAHZND010002651.1:0-17401 GCA_027744115.1 Acrocyrtus sp. NNG-2020
TAAAGTGTAGAGTGTCGCAAGTTTAAAAAAAATAGGAATTAAAGACATTCTTACTCGCTTACGAAGCACTCCACACGGGTACATTCATCATGAGCTCGTAAGTCGTAAGTCAGCCACGAGTAGGATAATTAACGCAGCTGCTATTTGGATAATGAACAGCATTTCAGAGTTTATCCTTTTCAGAATGGGCAAGCCATGAGAATATTTTCAAGGTTCTGAATGGATAATTTCGAATAGAAGTCTAAATATCCTCATTACTACATCTATTCAACTTGTGCAAGGGAATTTACAAATCTGTTCCATTTTCGGACTCATGATTTTTGACTTTTGGATGTTCTGCAACAGTAAATATAATAGTAGTGGCTGAGGCGCAGCACGTAATACGCTTTCCCGTGTAGCGTGTGTTTTGCTGCGCTGGGATAGGGAGAGAGTGAGAGTGACTGTAATTAAAGTTATTAACGAACACTTTGTTTAGTGTTGATTGGGCGTTCAGAATGGCAGATCGGGACGCTCTCATCGTGATTGTACGAGGGCAATTTAGTTTACATATTTACTTCCTTAAATAAAATTAAATTTTAGATATGGACCTAGTATATTTATATTTGTTACTGTTCTTACAAAATTTCAGTGCTGGCTCGCCATCTTCATCCTAATATTTTTTGAGTGTTTCTACAGGAAATTAAAGTCAAGATTCAATCGAGGTATGTAATAAGAAAAAGAAAATTGGAACGAAAAATTGAGCGAGAGATGTGCCTGGTTGGACGTGTTGACTTCCATTTTCTATAATGTAATTTAAAAGTGGGTGGCACTTGAAGCAACAGTAGCTTTTAAATAGGGACCCTATTATATTTTCCAGATATACAAGCACCGCCCAGGTTCAGCTCGCTATCGAGCTCGGACGGAGAGGCGATAACGTCATTATCCTCAGCGGAAATTGGAAGTTGCCGGGTAGGCGGAAGTGAGTTGCCCCATTACAGCAGTAGCATATGTTCTGCATCAAGGCGAGCTGGAACGAGATTTTCAACAAGTCTCTCTCCCCCATTGTTCCCCTTTGCGAAGGAAGCGTGTCGTATCCCGATGGAGGAAGGGGATGAAGAGCCGCCACCTACTTATGAAGAGGCACTGAGCTACGCGAANGCATATGTTCTGCATCAAGGCGAGCTGGAACGAGATTTTCAACAAGTCTCTCTCCCCCATTGTTCCCCTTTGCGAAGGAAGCGTGTCGTATCCCGATGGAGGAAGGGGATGAAGAGCCGCCACCTACTTATGAAGAGGCACTGAGCTACGCGAAAATTTTCAGAAAATATCAGCTAGCACCCTATGGCTTTGAGTATGGCGAGGAAGACGTGAGCAAACTGAATGAGACTGATGCCAACCATTCCGCCACTTCTGCACAAAGACTCCTGCAGAACTGTACGGAGGCAAATGTGGACAGCGACTTGGAAGACTATAGCACCGATGAGGATGCCGAAACGGAGTCGGACACGGCCCTAAACAATAATAGCAGAAATGAAAAGAACTTCCGTTGCGTAGTTACAATGCCCGCTACTCAAATTCAATGCACTAGGATTCTGTCTTCATCCACGTTGAAAATCGCGTCGCCCCCGCAACCACTCGAAGCAACGACAGATTTACAAGTAGTTTAATTATAGTCAGTTTTAGTGTACTAACTTGAAATGTATTTTTGTATTTTAAAAATTCCACAATTACTTTGGCAAGATCTCTGTGTTCATATAGCGTGGAAATGAAAGGAACGGATAGTAAAAATGCAATGAAAAATGCTGAAAGGTTTTACTAAAAAAAAGTGTTTTCGTTTTTAGTCTCAGATGAACTCACCTTATTCAAAATGCTTTCCAAGATAGGGATGGCGATTCTGTGAGGTAACACATTCATAAGGATTGTAGTCGCACCGTAAGCAACGACGGAGTCAGCAGAAGCCTTTAGTTCATCCAAGCGATGACGAGTTTGCCACAGCCTTGGTATAGCGGATTCAATGCCAGAGGGAATGGTTGCCAGAACGGAGGCAACTTTACAACCAAGTCGTGAGCTGAGTTTAGGGGAGGCTACGTCATTCCTCAAGTCCACCGGGATCACAACCTTTTTGCATAAAGAAGCCGTTAGAGTAAAGCGGCGAGATAAATCAGACGTCGTCAAAGGAAATGAGTGGGATTTGGTAGGGTTGCTGTGTAAGCAGTTGTCACTATCGGGCTTCCTCTTCCCAGGAAATCTCAGGAAATATGAGGGTGTAAAACTTGCTAATTAGCAAGATGATGGAAAGGAGGGGAAGGAGGGGAGCTCTGTGATTATCGTAGGAAGAATTTACTTGCTTACCTGCACATCGCTTGGATAGGGTATTCCTTGGTCTTGTAAGTACATCCTTACGCTTCCGGCCGTTGCAGAGAGCAGCACGTCGTTATACGAACTTCTCATAATCTGCTTGATTCTTGCCACTTTGGGGAGGGATAGAGGCGCAGACCACACCACATTCCAGGATGGAGGCCGTGTGGATTTGGTGAAAGATGCGGATGAAGACATAGTTCCCCTGGAGAACGAGGAGGCTAATGAAGAGCTGGAATTGGAAACTGAACTGGTTTTCCTCCCTCTTCTCCCAATTATTTTTCTCGTTCTAGAATAACCCTGACGTCTCTTCCGTTTCCGCCTTCGCCCATGCTTCTTCGACTTCTTGCACCGTTTCTTGTACTTTTTCGTGGACCTTGTGAGGAAACCGAGTTTTACTCCTTTTGCACTTTTTTCGGAAGTGGAGCTTGCAACATTCTTCGACTTCTTGCACCGTTTCTTGTACTTTTTCGTGGACCTTGTGAGGAAACCGAGTTTTACTCCTTTTGCACTTTTTTCGGAAGTAGAGCTTGCAACCGTTAGTGGCTCCGGGTTATCGCCAGATGGGCTGCCGGGTGGCTGCTGCTGCTGCAAAGTTCGTTTGGCACTGGATGAACTTGAGCTAATGCTGGATCTAATAGAGGACGTAGAGCTAAAACTACTTTTACTTCCTATGCTACTTGTAAAGCTTATCCTTTCTTCTATGTCATCGTCATCTTCCTCCTCTTCACTCTTCTCACTGCCGTCCCTCCTGAAAAAGCGGCACAAGCTCCAGCCTTTCCTTTTCCTTAGTCGCCGAAACTTTGGCAAAGGGATTGAGAACAAGTTGCGATCTCGGAACGTTCCAAACCACCACAGAAAGATTGTGACAGGTCCGACAATTAGGGAGCGGAGAACATTAAATCCAAACGAGAGACCAGCGAAATGTGGTCGTTGAGGTACATGCATGTGCTGATGATCGGCTAGAGCGTGGCTAAGAATCCTCATCAGAGACATTCCGTCCGCTAGACACTGGTGCACCCTCACAATAGCCATTGTATCCTTCCCTCCACCGTAATAGCTAGGTACGAGTCTAATCTCCCAGAGGGGCATGGACAGCGATAATTTTTGGGTTAACAGCTTCCCTATGAACTGTTGCAGCTGGGCTTCACTAGTAAAGTTAGTTGGGCCCAAGAACACGTGGTTTTGAATGTCAAAAGTTAAGTCAAGCTCCCACATGTAGCCAGCCCCAACGTTCACCAGCTTTTGAAGCAGTCTTGGGTACAGAAGTTCCCCCTCCGGAGTTTCTGCACGAAGAATTCTTGTCTGAATCAAATGACGAAAAGTTGACAAGTCAATGCTACCTTCGAAGACAAGTAAAGTATGAAGAATTGATTGGCAACGGGATCTCTTCTTTGGCCCCAGCCATCTCACGTCATTGGCAAAGGCTAGCCTATCCTTGGGGAACACGTTAGGGGGTCGGGACCTACTGCTAGGGTGTTGTCGGTTGGAACAAATAAAGCGTGTGTAAGATGCTAAACCGTGGAATATCGCCACTAAATACCTGAATCCCACTGCGCACACGAGCACAATTCCTACTCCAAAGAGAAAAGGAGTTCCTATCACAAGTGCTACAGCAATAGCGAATAAAGTTATGAACAAACTTGAGAATATATTTTCCTCTAGGGGATGCTTTAACTTCTTGATTGGTACATTTCGGTAATAGGCTGCTAGGGATGGGGGATACTTTACTTTGATACCCTTCGGTCCGTCCTCTTTCCCTTTCTTGATTGTAATTTTGACCTCTTTAGGATGCAATGGGGAGGGCCGGGCGACGGCGGGGTCTTTATGGGGTGAGTCAGTCTTTGTAGGTAGAGTGGCAGCTGGATTTTGTCGTCTTTCAGATATGTAACTGGATTGAGTTTGAGGGTCTGGAGGGACACTGATAATGGTGGCGGAAGTGGAAGTGGGAATGAAGGAGGACTTTGATGGGTTTCTCGTTTCACAAACAAGCATAACGGTAGATGAATTGTCAGTCTTTTTCGTAGTAATTCTCGGCAAAAGTCTTCTAGTTGTGCTTGGGCTTGTTATGGAAGGAGCTACAGAACCTTGGAGATGTATGCCCTGGCTGGATCCACCACCGGTGCGGGATATATCCGGATGGGAGCCTCCAACCCGCCTTCCCGCCTGCTTGGTGAGGAACTGCTGCTGCTGGAGGTGATACTGCTGCTCTAAGGAACTGTTCAGGAGGTAGGGATGTGGTAGTGGGGGAAACTGAGAAGTAGTTTGCTGCTGCTTCTGCCAGTAAATTTGCTGCTGGTCCAGGTACTGTGGTAAATTTGTAAAAGCTGTCCGCGACAAGCCCCTAACCAAGTGCCGACGATCTGGTGTAGGAGGTATGGAGCTAGTCACACTAGACACATTTTCTATTTTACTAGTTCCTCCTCCTCCACTTAACCCTGTGTTACTTCCGGAACTATGGTAAACTATGTTTCCGCTCCTACTTAAATTATTCCTGAGATTTGGAATCAAGTTTGAATTGACGTTGGAAAGGCGCAGGTCGAAGTTGCTCCCGCTCTTGTTACAAACCTGATTGATCCCGCAGTACTCACTACGGCTTTTTGCCACCTGTGCACACTTATTCGAGACAAGGGACGAGGAGGACAACGTTCTATGGTAGAATCCAGGCCCAGGCGGAGGTGCTCTTCGTCCAGTGTACTGCTGCGGGGGGGTTGGAGCTCCAACAGTGGGTAGCGTTGGGGATGGCGTTGGGCGGAGTTGTCCGAGCTCGTCATGATGATGAGCCGTTGGCGGTGTTGGCTGTGAAGGTGGTGGCTGAGGTGGAGGAGGAAGATTGTGAGGATGAAGAACCTGTGTTCCCTCAATGATGGCTGACGTGTTGACTTATATAATCCTTTCTCGTATTTAACCAGATTCTCCCTTTGCCCCAAAACTGTTATTAATTCACCTGCGTAGAAAACAAAAAAAAATCCTTTATTAGAACAAATGGTTATTGGGCGGATTCGCACAAAAAATATCTCTCTCTCCAACACAAAACAAATTGACGACATTAGCAGAACAACAAACTTTTTTTTTGTTTGGGCGTATATAAATTCGACAAGTCAGAGGGCTCAGTATCGTGTTAAATTGTCCGCTAAATATTAAATGAGCTTTTGAGTGATTTGACTTTGCCACGTAGAATATTAAAAGGAATAAGTGTAGCGCTGTCTGTCAGATCTCCTTAGCGGAGAGGAATGTCACGACACGAGGAGAATTGGGAAAGTATGCCCATACTTTGTGCATACAAACTCCCCATATATAAACATATCTAATTGAGTGGTCTCAGTCAGTTATTACTCCCCAGTGTACTCGTTTGTCTAAATCATGCAAGAACAGGGCTGATCCGCTCCTTCTCCGCTCACTCCAACCAGTAACGTGTGGGATACGGGGAGTTACGATAAATAATCCAAGTGATCTCTTCGGACTGCCAGAGATACTACGTTGATAGGGTATAATGCCAGTTCTGGAGTTCTGTTGCTCACTCCACCTCCACCTCCACATCTTCCTTTCTTTAATAAATTATCCACGCTCTCCTGCCCTGTCCCCATTCCAGATAAGATGAATTAATGTCTACAGAGCTAAATAAAGTTCACCGCGAAATGATCAGAATTCATCGCGCTCTTCCCCGTTGAATTATATTTCTGTTAAGTAGCCGCTCTCGCAAGCAAACTATTCAAAGTCTAAGTTTTCGGATTGATATGCTGTGCATCTGACCTAAATTTAACTTCAACATGGGCACCCCTCCGTTTCTTTTGTGCATATATCCGCATTTATTTCTACCTTCAGCCGCATTGGAACGAGCTTAATGATGCTGAATAAGAGATCCGGATTTGACGCAACTGACACGACAAAAGGAAGTATAGACACACTTCCTTCCCTTCACATTTAACCTGTCACGGTGTCTACTTCATGGATGAAG
This sequence comes from Acrocyrtus sp. NNG-2020, assembly GCA_027744115.1. Taxonomy (NCBI): domain Eukaryota; kingdom Metazoa; phylum Arthropoda; class Collembola; order Entomobryomorpha; family Entomobryidae; genus Acrocyrtus; species Acrocyrtus sp. NNG-2020. Next base: position 6,296 of record JAHZND010002651.1, read on the forward strand.
TTGAAGGGGAAAGAGGAGCCCTGTCTCCATCTTCAGATCTCATATTGAAGATGAGGATGACATTGATCATCCCAAGTATTATTACACGGGATTTCTGACACGAGAAAGGTTGAGTGGAGAAAATGACAGGCAAGCCTCCTCTTTAAATAAAATGAGAAGGGAGAGGAGCTGCTACGGCTGGCAGAGAAATGGCAAGATTCCTTCTCCATCCTCGTCCTCATACAGAACGGACACCGCAAACGGCTCCCTTCCAATCTACCTGTCACTGTTTTTTCCAGCTGAGAACAGAATAAAGAGTTTTCTCTTCACCTTTTTATATGCAAAATCTCTTTCACTTTTTTTTAAAAAAAAATCTGCGGATAAAGCGCACATTATGCATTCTTCTACATATCATCAGCCCACCGCGTGCTTCTCCATCACCAATACAATAATCCTCGTTATCTTTATCCTCTCTCTTGACTGCTTGGAACAGGAAAAGTTGAAAGTTGAGTGTGGAGAAGCAACAACCTAGCAACCGGTTATTACAAAACCTTTTCCGATCATTTCAAAGAATGACGCCTCAGAATCCGGAATTTTTTTTTTGGGAAAAAATGGAAAAATGGAACCGACAAGAATCGGTTATTACTATACTACGTTTTTGCAACTCTCTCCTGAAAAAAAAGCTTTCAGGTACATCTGCATGAATTTATTGAACCAGAAAACCGTAGAAAATATCTGAAGGAAAACACGCGAAAGTGGAAAAAAAGGAACCTACGAGGTTTTCAAGCTCTTAGTTTAATCTTCTAGGGAAAGTGACACATGAATTACTTCGGTAAAATGTCTGGATGGGAAGTGAAAGGGAAAAAAAGGCGTAATCGCCATGGGAGAAAATGAAATGTTTAAATATATTCCTTTTCAGCTGGATTAGTCCATACATGCACTATTTCGTAATTATGGGAAAGTCAGGTAGATAAAAAATATTTCTAACTTGGTGAGCATTTATTATGCACGCGTGTACTTGCAATATGTACGTATAAGGTGGGTAGTGTGACATTCTTTGAAATGCAAATCATCAGATTGAACTTTTTTTTATTATTTTCTCCCTGAGAGCGAAAATAAAATTGACATTTTCTGCGAGCAAACGATGTTTCGGCACGGTGTGGAAGTGATAGAGTTGTCTTCATCTCTTCCTTTCTGGAGCTTGCATGATACTACGCTCTCCACCGGAGCTTTGTGTTTGGCGAACAATGCCCGATGGGAATATTTCTCGGAGAGGATGAAACGGTAAATATTGAAAAGTATTAGGAGTCAGGAAATGTATTGGAAGTTGGAGGTTAGTTCCAACGGCTCCAACTTTGCAATCAAAAAATTTTGCTTCAAACTGTGTGTCTTCTTTTGAGCGGATCCAAGTAAATAACAGTGCACTACATTGTGTACACTGTGTGAAACCATGTTTCAGCGCACAGGCAAACAAGGGAAACTTTTTAATTATGTGAGTGTTCATTACTCCAAAATAGTGGAGGGGAGTGTGGGGAAAAAGAGGACAAGCGTGTCGGTTGTAGTCTTCAGCTCATGAGCTCTTTTCCTCTATTAAATATATTTTTCCTGAGCGAAATGTCAGCATAGCAATATAAGATGACAAACCACATACTCTTCACATAGTGAGGCAAGAGTGGGGCACTTTTGTTAGTTCATTAATGTAGGAAATATTATTATGCTTGTGTAGGCAATCCGAAAGCTTCTTTGCTAAGAAATATACGACTCATCGTACAAGCACATACCTTTCTTTGTAGTATTCTTAAGCTTTCAACAAAAAAGAATTTAAATGTCTCGATAATTTGCAGCACGGAAAGGAAATTCTAATAATAGCTAATATTCTAAGGGGTTGTGGTGTGACATGTCCTCAAGAAAATTGCTGCAATTAGTGCTCTAAACGAGTTACAATTTTCTAATGAAGTGTGCCACCAAAGATAATTCAATTTTTTTTTTGCAAACTCTTTGACAAACAAGCGGAAATTTGGTAAGCTGAGTTATAGTGGGGAAAATCTTGGGGTGTCTTTACGCCTGTGGAATTGGATATGAAATTATTTTTGGACTGAAATTGCTAAGTTGCGCCCATAAACTGTAGTTGAGTTTACTAAATTTTCTCACTTTTAAAACCTTTTGTGTATCTTTATAAAAAAACCTCCTTTTTATGAACTACACCGTTTTTATAGTTGAGTAGTAGCTCTCGTGAGTGATAAGTGCCGAAACATTGTCCTTTTTTAAGGTTTTCCTATGCCCACCTTCCATTATGTGAGTGAAATGGGTGCCCATGGTAATACAGAGTGGACGCTGGGAATGAAGACTCGGATTTGGAGAAAGGGAAAATGGAGTTCATCAAAAATGACGTACAAAGCTATAAAGAAATTGCTATTATTGGCTATACTCCCATATTAGGTTTAGTAATGAAAGTGGATTGAATTGCCCTTTTTTCTCAGGGATTCTAACCAGAAGCCAAGTAAAGTATTTTTTGTATTATTTTCCTTTGAAGGGAAAATCATAAGGAGGAGGGCTGAAGCAAGAATGCAATTTTGGGTTTTTTTTGGGTCCCATCCTAAGTTGTGTGTAGGGTTCAATTTGAAGGCATATAAGATGATGGTCGATGAAGAAAAATTAGAAAAGCTCGGCAGAGTGCTACGGCCTACCCATTTTTCCGTGGCATTTGCTGTTTCTGCTGTCAAAACCCATTTTTCATCAGCGAAATACAATATCAGCCTCATGGGCCTGAGTTTCTCTTCCTTTTTTCTTAGCACATACAAATGCACACGTATGAAGGGTTGCAATATTTTGGAAGTAAGGAAGGTTGGTTGGTGTAAATATATCATAATATGTTTAGCTTTTTACATATTTTCCGCTCCCCCTTTCTTTCCTAATTTCCTGCTTTTGATGTGAAAGATGTATTTTTTATACTTTTCCCTATTTTCCTTTTACGGAGAGCTTAATTTTTAGCTTACAACATTTCCCGAAAGTAGCATTCCACAGAAAATCATGTCACAATTCTCGTAACTTACTGTTTACCGTGTTCTTTCACTATTTTCAGTATAAACTGCACATTAGGATGAATGGTAGCTCATGACAAAGCTACAAAGGCAGGAATGATAATATAATTGATGCAGATGGAAAAGTTGTAGGGGAGAATAGGTGGAAAAACATTTCCCCTGAATATTCCCACATCAAAGGTACTCTAGGAAAGGACAGTTCATGTTCGGCCGGGAAACGGGCGGCGTAAATTACGCATGACAAGGAACTAAAAATTCTTCTGTAAGTATTGCATAATTCACAGTGCCCCAAAAATAAAAAAAAAAATGTGACAAAGCAGCGTGTACATGAAGCCAGTCGAAAAAAACAGTCTTGACTAGGGGTCCTTAGGTTACACCAGCCCGGTCTCGCTCGCATCAAATCTACTTTCTCTTAAACTTACTGACATGAGAGTAAACACATTTTTTTCAGAAGCGATTTTCTATTCCCGTGTTCCCACACAACTAGCACACCGTTTCGTTCTTTATTCTGCTCATGACAAAGAAAGACGGGGACACATTCCCTCTAAAATATTTATAAAGTTTACATTTCTCGAATTCATGCCTTTTACCTTATCGTGGGAGAAATGCCTGAGAAGGACTCTCAAACACTTCGCTGCATCCACAATGAACTCCTTTTTTTATATATTTTTATCGGAATGCCACAGTCACGAGGCCACAGCAGTTGGCTGTGAGTTAGTTTAATTAGTTTTTCCTTAATACTAATTACTATATTACGATTTTATGATGCGTGTGTGCTGCTCGACACAGTTGAGCAGTAATTAAAAAGTGGGAAGAGCAATGGGAGCTGATGATAACGATGATCGTCACTTTTCGGAAGAGGATCTGAATGGTGAATGATAGGCCGTAAAATCGGCTGTGAAAAAAGAGGAAGCAATTATGTTTCCAAACAGAGCGCTATCACATTACAGAATAGCATATTGGAGAAAAAGGCGTTGCGGACGGACGTAGTAGCAACACTGTCCACATTGCTACTTTTTATGAGACATTCTGAACGTCACCAATTGAATGGGCTTATCCCGTCGCATTTCCCCCTGGTGTTGTTACGTACACCGGGCTGCGTGCAATTCCACTTTTTTCCGTCAGCAAAACTCATAAAAGCCTGTGACGGCTTTTGTCTGAATGAGAGAGGAATAGAGAGTGAAGGAAAACGAGCGGAGCTACTTCCTCACGCTCTCCTGGCAATAAAGGATGAAATACAGAGCAAAAATAAATAATCAAAGTGATCCCCTCGGACGGAAACGTAAATGAATTTAGCCAGCCGCAGTGTTCTGCTGGGCGCCCTCTTTCCCGCATACTTCCACACAGTTCCCCTCTTTCCAGCTAAAATCAGCCTGTGGCCTTGTTCCGCTCCAAGCTGCTTCTTCTTTAAGACTGCTAAAATGGGAAACTAGCTTGTAACTCTTCTCCCTTCCATTCCATCAAAGGAGAATTGGTAAATATGAGCCGTTACATTTATTACTCCCAGCGTACACGGGCGCGGACCTGCAACATATCTCAATTTCTGAGCAAGACTACTGGGTACCATCTCCACCAAAAATAAAATATTCCTTGGTGCCGAGCGCCTTTCCAGAGTTTATGTGGAAATTGTGGCGCTGCTCTCTGATTTGGCATGATTTCTCCATTTCCCCCCAGCACATCCCCATGAAAATTTCCTAGTAGAGAGCAGTTTGGAGAGGAAGGCTAATTTTTCTTGCTAAACTTTTCACCAGCGAATGACGACCAGGAAAAGTGTATTTCATCTGCCAAATATAAATTCTCTCTTGGCGATTACCATAGCCCTTTGCAAGGCTTTTTTTTCCTTTCCCTCCTAGTTTATCCATCACGGTTGATCAAACAAATTACCGGAAAGCTTCTCAATAGCCTTTCCACGCCGGGTGAGTGCGGAGAGAGATTCGTTGCTGAGACCACTTCAATTAAGAGAGATTCCGCGAACACCAACTGTCTTCTGCCTATTTGCATCATTACATCCCGTCACTGCTTATTATCCTGTCAAGTACATTACAAACTCCAACTAGTCCGCTCCGAAACTGGCGTGGGAAGTGCCCGCTATAAACCCCACACGGTGGATGACGCCGGCAGCAAAGCTAATGCAGTTAAATGACATATACTCTCGCCCACGGCCCACTCCTTCCCACTATCCCATCATTCAAAACTCTCCATTCTACTCTCATAAAATGTTAAAGGTTACCCCTAAAAAATATTTTTTAGCACAGGAAATGTAAAACTTTAAAAACAAGATATTTGCCTTCTTCTTTCAAGGAGGTTTACACGGAAAGTGTAACGACGGCTATAAAACCGCTGACAGAGTCATAAAAAATATTTTATATGGTAAGAGCAAAGCAGCTCTAAAAGAAATTTGTTGTACGAGAGTTTTGCATTATGTAAATAATTGGCAGCGTTTCGTATAAAAAGCTGTGATGAGAGTACTCACGTTGCAGCCATCGTGGGCGGACTGCCATTTCTGATTAATAAAGTTATCTCACAGTCATTGCTCATGTGATAACTCAAATGATCGTGTTCATGTATTATTGGCCAATTTCAGAGTGGAACTTTCATTTCCAAATTTTGGCATTGTACTTAAGAGCGCTAATGGAATATGTCCCTAAAACTATGCATAATCACCCCCTTTTCAAAGATACTCTCTGTGATTTTTATTTTCCCCAGATGGAAAGAAAAGGGTGGGAGTGGAGAGGCTTCAAGTGCATCATATTCGAATGGAGAAATCGATAGAAGGGAGTTGAGATGCCACTGGTGACGACCAACTACAGTGACTGGTGAAGGCTCACAGATATGAGGGGACATATATGAGGGGAAGTATCTCACTGCCAACCTGGGCACACACTTACCTTTACCATCACACGAAAACATACTTTGGGCTCGGTGAAGCGTGAAATAGTTTATCTCTCAAAAATTGTAAGTGCCGAGATGATTGTTTACCTTTTCAAGTGTGACTCCCGTACTAATGCATCCTCCGTGATTTGCATTGGAGGGAGCTTGAAAGTCACATTGGATACATGGTAAGTCGGTAAGTGATAAGATTTCGGGGCTGCGATTGCGACGTGAATCGCGTAACGATTTATCTCCGGTTTTGCAGTAACACCTCCAGAAAATTTGTAAAGTGAGGGAGCGTGTAAACGGAATGGAGCGCGTAACCAGCGAGGTGAGCTGTGAGAGATTCCGCCTGGAATGAATATGGAAATTTGTGAGTTTTCGCTATACCACAAAAAATATTTTTTTTTGCAAAGTGTGCGATTTCCCCAGATTTTATACTGCGCCAGCATATTATTCTAATTGCAAACTGTCCAGATTTACATCCTCCGCTAGTAGAAAAGATAGATTACGTAACCACAGTTGCGACAGCAGCATAATAAAATTGGAAAGTGGAAACTGAATGTAATAATGCAGAACTAATCAGGTAAAGGTAGCGCACACAGCTTAAAAAAATTTCTTGAGAAATTCCCACATGCGTGCCCCGTGATGGAAGGGGAGAAAAGGGGAGAAGACATTTCCGAAAAACGAATTTTGTCGTACCACACACATCCATCTCAAGTTTCCTTTCTGGCACAGAGAACACATAGCATCTGGCACTGGCTTGTTGATCACACCATCATCAGTTCCCGACAGCACAGCAAAAGCAATAAACAAAAAGGCCACCCGTCAAAGCAATGTGCCACTTCAATCTCTCAATCCAGGAAACGGCGCACACACACAAAGAAAAAATAACAAAAAAATGGAGAAATATACGTCCGACTCAGGTAACACAAGTTTTCCTTTGTTATAATGAAAGAAATGAACCTACCTACGATGATGATCTACCAATGCCAGTTTTCGGTTTCACGTTTTTTTCTCTTCTTCCCCTCTCCCCATCTCCCCACAAATGGCATTCCTGAAAAACCGCTTTCCATGGAAAAACACAATCTACTCATGGAATTTTTTTTAACGGTTGTGTTATTTTTTCTTTACAGTATATATATGGCTGGGTTATCCTTTATAATGCTGTGGGCATGCAGGTGACTGTGATGATGATGAATTAGAGTGATAATGGAAACTGACAATGAGCTGAATTGAGCACGTTCCACACTCCACACATATTATATTTTTCGAGGATTTGTTTTTACTTTAGATTATATCCGCTTTGAAAGCTTGATGTTGAATGTGCTTTTTTTTGGATAGTGAGACAGAAAAAATTTAATGGATGGCAATTCTGAGTTGATTGAAGACGTAGGCTTTTCGCAGAAGTTCACTCATGGTGAGTCCTCTGCTTTCTTTTTAGTGTGTGGGCCTCTGGTGAAAAGGAGGATGTATGACAAGACATTTTAGCGGATTTTTTTCTACTTCTTTCTTCGGGAATCGAAATGAAAAAGTTTTATTTGTGCACGTACGTATTTTACGGTTGTTATGTTTACCATACCCGACTCTTGTTTAGTTGAGGGTTGGCGGCAACATCTGTCCATTAAGATTATTTTTTTGTGTAAGGTGTGCGTGCACTCTTCCGAGAGTGATTTCATAGTGCTGGCAAGAATCAAAATAAAAATGGGTGTAAGTACTTGACATTTAGGGAGAAAATGGTGGTGGTACATGAGAGTAGTCAGGTATAGTACGGGTTGAGTTTATTTTCGGTCTACGTGCGGACTGGACACATCCGGGCGTTCGCTCGTGTGCACTTTTCCCCAAAGTATAAAACCATTTCTAAACATTGATTTGAGTGACTGATGCTAAGTGAGTTTAAATACCTTGTTAGCATGAACGCATACTTAGTTGGGGTTATCGCGGACCTTGTGCAAAACGAATTTTATGCTGTTTCCTTTCAAGCTTTTCTCGTTTGAAAAGACGAATTCAGAACTAAAGCCCTTTCCCCTTCTTCTTGGAAACGGAAAAGACTGGAAACAAGACAGACGAAGAGAGAGCACCTAGCCATGTCATTATTTTGGAACGCGTGTTTGCTCTTCCCTTTTACCGGATTATTTACAGGACAAAAACCGTGTAAATTGCGAGGAATTAAATTTCCAACTGCAAATGTTGTGGCTAATTCCTACCAAAAAAATATATATTTATACTCCACATTGCCTCCCCTTATCACGTTCATCGACTTATCTCTAAGCTTCTTTAAGTATGGCGTGTACACCACAAACCGGGAAAACGTATTTTATGAGTCTATTGTGACGGAACATGCTTTCTTGGAGAAATAACATGCTCAGCTTTACACACCCATTTCCCTTCCACATTTACTTTACAAAGAAAAAAATACGTAATTGAAGTGTTCTTGTCCAGGACATATAACGAGAAGAAAAGGTAATGGCTATCTAAATCATCCTCACATTTGCCTCCCGGGGAGCTCAACTCCCTTAATGATCCGTGTGGTTTCCATAAGGAAAATGTTTTTTTTTAAAAAATAGTGATGTGAATGGAGCACGGTCTATATATAGAAGATTCCTTGGAAGGAACGCACAGCTCAAGACCGATTTTTACTTTTATCTTTTGTAGCCAAATTGCCACTGAGTTTGCTGAATGACCTCCCCGCCAGCTTTCACTTTCATAACTTGAGCAGAGATAATAAATAAATAGTGTGGAGTCATAGTCATAGCCACTCTCAACATCATCCACGTAATATCGTCGTCATTGGGAGCATTAAGTTTATATTCTGCAGTCTTCAAAGTGAAGTGATGACGAGAACTGAGAAGTAATGAGAAAACAGGAGTGGAACTTGAGAATGATGTGGAGTGCATATGTATACGCCTCCAGCTGGAGTGAACGAAGAAAAGGAGAGAGGAAAACATTTCAAGACTTTCACTGGAACTGTAATGACGGGGTTCAACTAACAACTGCCGTTTCATAAAGCATTTCTATTGCCAAGTATCCCATTTTTTTCAATACTTGACGGCTACTAAGTATATGCACTGAAAATAATAAAGTTTAAAGTAAAAAAGCGCCTCTTCCAGCCAGGTCAAAAAAAAAATTTTTAACTGGAAAATTCTACAGCAATAGCTGCTATAAAGTTAAAATACATAGGAATCGATTAATGTAAGCAGCTTACTGCGCCCTACTAGGCCGGAGTGGAATGAGGGTTGGAAAACTACTCCAAAATTTGGCTTCCATTTCCTCCTTTTCCTGTCGTTCAACTACTTTTATTGCGGACAGTGGACTGGTCTCCATCCACGAGCAGGGAAAAAAAACTTAAATCTAGGATAATGTAGTAATGATAAATTTTTTGGAGGTTTCTCAATACGTCTAGCTAGAGCACAATATTTATATAAATATCTATCGACTGTTCCCCACTGTGGACCGTCAGGGGAGAGTAGGGACTTTACCGCTGCTTTTCCTGCCAGGAACATCGATTCCTCGTCGATGCCATATGGCACCAAAAGCTAGAACTACTTGGTTCGATTTTAAAGATGGAGAGTGATGTGGTGAGTTGAGAGAGAGCTAATATTTTTTAGAGGAAATAAAATGATATGATGCGAAACGCTAAGATTTTGTTCCAGCGTATGTGTAGTATAGATTGGCGGAGCACAAAGCAATTATTTACATGTACCGTTCAATGTTTATATGATCACCATCAAGCTTCCGCGTCTGCCATCATCTGCCCTGCTCAAGGACCCTTTCTTTCCTTTATGCTGTGCGCCGTATCGGTTCGTCTCAGAAAAGGAAAATGTGGAAAACGGATGACAATCGTCCTCTTTTCTGACGACGCTCTCTTTTCTTCTTTGAGAAGCCTTTTGATGAGCAGCTCACACACTCACACGGGAGAAAAGGGAGGAAAAAGCGCAGTGGAAGACATACAGTATAGATGAGGGTATTGTCGCTTTGAATAATTTACGAGGAGAGGTAAAGCAAGTGAAAATAGACTTTAAATCCGTAAGAACAGGGGAAAATGCGGACGTAAACACGACATGAAACATTTTCCGGAGACAACGTCATCCGGCAGCACGGTTTGCGCTTGCTAAGCCTCGGGGGAATGAGACACATGAATTACTTTAAAATACATATCTGGAGGAGCCGGACAAAAATAGGAAAGGTTTGCTAGTACGAAAGATGGTAGAAGCGAAGAGACTTTTAAAAAGGTATTTTATCACTGTTAATATATTTATGCGAGGTGAGCATAGTCATTTCATAATTATAGAGAAGTCGATGGAGCAACGTGCCGAGTTTGATTAGACGGATTTCGGGACCTCGCTGGAAGGGCCGGAAACTGTGCAAATTTCATTGTATTGGCGGGCTCAGATTTTCCTAGAAAGCATTGAGGAACTCAATGTCAATTTATCATAATGTATGTGGGCGCTCATTGGAACTCTCTGCCTATATGCCTACTTCCCACGCTACATTTACATACCTGCTCCACTTCACTATTCTTTTAACATTGAAGTTGAGGCCGAACATATAGAAATTCCGAAAGGGAGCACGTACATGGCTATGGCGGAGCAGGGAAATGGAATTAATCTCTTTCCAAAAAAGTAGGGTTTCGCTTCATTTTGCTACAGTGGCAGATAATAACCGTAAAGAAGTTAAACCGAAAAGTCTTTTTTTTGGCTGGGAGGGGCGAGGGAATTGCAAAGGTTGTACTGGGAGAACATACATAAGCTATGTGTGTGACATAATGATCAGAGAGTGGAAACTAAATTAAAAAAGTTTTCAATTCTAAACATTTTCGCGTAGTTCTCAAGTTAGTATAAAAAGATAAAAGGAAACTGTTGGAGTTGTTTAGCCAATCCGCAGCCGAGGATGAGTCTACTTAAATCCAATAATGAGCGGAGCTGCCACCCTACACACCAACTCAAATCACTTTTACATTCCACACGACTTAGCAGTGCTAACTTTGCACTACGCTTTTTAAATTGATACCGGACTTGTAATTGTCCTTCTAATCCTAATCTTCCATTCACTACTACTGCCCCTACTACAGAGTGGATGATGCGGAATTAAAACTCCACCAGCTTTCCTCGGCTTTGATGCTGAAGCTACAGAGCGTAAAATTGGAATTGTTGACTTTTCCACTTTACCTCTAAATTCGCAGATAAAACAATAAAAAAATGGGATGCGATAACAA
>JAHZND010002652.1:0-18516 GCA_027744115.1 Acrocyrtus sp. NNG-2020
AAATCTCATTAAATCTTTTTGAATTAAAGATTCCAATCGTATTTATTTTGTTAAATGCAAAGATTTTTAGCTAAGCTGGGTCAAAAGGGATTTTTAGCATAATAACAAGGTACAGAGTGTTCATCCAACAGCAGCTTACAGTATTCGTTAAAAAATCAAACAGAAAAATTTTAATAAGCTCCTCCATAAACATCCCATTAACTACACCAAATACATACATTGAGTTAGCGAGATAACGACCACACTTCTGTATAAATTCTGCTTTTTTTGGTGTAGCGAAATGGTTATTACACAGACACGTACACATGTTCGAGTTTTTACGAACAAAAAAATCAAAGTCAACTTTAAATCCCATCCATACATGGTAAATGACAAGGGTAAATTACAGGTTTTACTGTGGAAAAGAAGAAAGTGAATTGCGAAAACGTAGTAGCAGCGCTATTTTGCAGATGCAAGGCATGTCTCTGAAATTGATTGAGACGATGTTTTTGCCACTGCCACTGTTAATTTCCTAACTTGACTAAAAAAATCCTCCTCTCATTATTCAATAATAATTGTAATACCCCCATTAAAATTTTAAATAGGTTATTTCTATTCATCATTTGTAAATTCGTAATTAGGAGATTAATTTCATTATTTCTTTTCTTTCAAAACAGTCAAAAATGGTTTTACTAGAGAGTCGAGAGGGAGACGAGTCTTTTTCATTCTAGCAGCGTTTTCGCAACCCACGGTGGAACACACCCTCGGTAAAAATGTAAAAATATCCGTAAACGATGGCCGATTTCGCAATAAAAGATTATTTTCCCACTCAACTCTTTGCGAGGCATCTCTTTCGCAACTGAAAATAAAGCTGTAAAGTAATCCTCGCAGCGTTTTCTGACTTGCAGCTTTCCTGATAAAAACCAACTTCTTACAATTTATTTTATATCCTCCGGAATGGGTGTGCTAATAAAAGTGATTGAATTTTCCTGTCTCAGACACAGAGCCCAAAACGTCCTGTAATAAGTAGGCAGCGTAATAGTAGCAGCAACCCCATAATAATTATGATTGTAACTTTGCGTTATAGTCCTCCTTCTGCAAATTTCCTTACAATATTCCTCTCACACCATCAAATAAATTTCTTTCCACTGGACTAGGTGCACTTTTCTCCGTGTGCCTATTTACGGACTCTGATAAGTGAAAAGACATTGATCCTTCATCAACTTTTATGGCAAAACAAGTTCGAATTAAATTTGCAAAAACTTGCCTACTGCATTATGATAATGGATTTTGCAATAGCAATCTCCCATCTCTCCCCTTTCTTGTGTTTCTCCTGAATTGAGCATATGTGTGCCTAGAAAAATTCCATATACATACGTAAAACTTGTCTCATCATCTTCATCGCCATCACGTTTGAATCATGTCAGTGGAGAATGGAGTTTCAGCACTGAAAGGAAAGGTAATATGGCCAGTTTATAAAAAGTGAAGGTGTCAGTTTTCTCTGACCAGCTCAGCTCAAGTATTGAAATTTTGTGCTCATTCTGCATAGCTTGCAGTTCACTGCACCACCACCATCACTACTGCCTCGTCCACTCTTTCCGAAACTGAGCCAATTTTTCAACTGAAAATGTCTGCAGAAAGTTGTCAGTGCGGAAAAATGTAAGACAGAACCGGGAGCGAACAGCCACTATTGTTTAATGTCTTGTGTCTTCTTGTCTTATTTATTATTAATATGATAATAGTAATGGCAAGATTCGTACCTACTAAAAACAAGACAAAAGAACTTGTTGTGCTGCATTACCCAAAATTTTTTATTAAAAATTTGCATTTTTCCATTTATAAAAAGGGTTTTTGCGAAAAAGCAACTTTTTCTATAGTCTCTAGTCTGTGACTTGCGAGAGTTGGCCCATATCATCATCTCTCCGCTTGTGTTTTTTGCGAAAGCCTTTATGGTTATTGCTACATTAAAAAACGATGATGATCCCAGGTAAGTAGCCAGAACAGGTAAAAATGCATAGGAATGGGCTTGTTGATTCTCATTAACCTTTCCCTCTCCGTGCATACCAGACAAGAATGGACTTGGACAAGGTTTAGGCAGCAGCGAACTAACGAAAAAAAAATATCAAGCAAGATAATTTTAATGAGGAGGATGGATGACTGAATTGGCCATAGCCATAGCTGATCATTTTTTTTTCTAGATAGAAGTAAAACGAAAGTGTTTATTATGGTTATCATGCTTGCACATTTGAAACTTGATGATGATGATGCATAATGTATGAGTGCATTCATGTCATAGCATTGTAAAAGCTGATACTGTTGAATACTGGAGCTATTATGACTTCTTGAACTACTATATTTATTCTTGAGATGTAAAGGGCGGCATATATGAAACTAGCTTTACTGGTATGTAATCTTCTGTTCTGATGTAAGCCGTTGGAATGGAAAAGTGATTATATTTTTTTTAGATTTTCAAAAAAGTTTTTATTAATGCCTGGAAAACAGACTACCCTGAAGAGTATTTTTTGATGATGTCATAAACGCGCTGGGCAAGTTGCGTGAAGCGAAAAAAAGGCCGAGTTTTTTGTCAAAGGTACGAGAGGCGAAACGAGTAGGTAGGTGCATGAACTGCTGAGCTATGTCCTAAGTCCGTAGTGTGGATTTTTTAGGTATGTAGTTTCTTATGGTATTTTATCATGCCATCATTGTCACTGTCAATAAAAATGAGGATGAGGGATCAGGTTGATTAGCATCCTCTTCNGTAGTTTCTTATGGTATTTTATCATGCCATCATTGTCACTGTCAATAAAAATGAGGATGAGGGATCAGGTTGATTAGCATCCTCTTCATGTTTGTGTGCAGGTGCACAAGGAATTTTAGAGTTTTTAGAGTTCGTGTCACTGTTCGAGCCAATGATGCATGGCGCATGAAACAGCTTAACTTTTCGACAATTTTTCACTTCACATTAAAATTAGTCTCCTATGATTTCCTAACAAATATGAGGGTAATGATGACGGCCTCTTTCACAAACATCAGAAACGCATTTTTCTATTCCGTAATCTTAAATAATCACTTCGTCTTCCTGCGGCTCCTTTTGTAATGCGGCAGAAGAGACAGAGATTTTGTGTAATTTTTTTATTAGAAAAGCCACAGAAATTAGTATCCCATTAGTACATTGTACAAGGCAAACCAAAGCTCGAAAAATTCTGGGCTGCATTATTAGTTTAAAATAATATACCAAATTACAAGACATTTTTAGCATCGCATGTCAGACTACTCATAATTTATTGTATGCTTCAAGTTCTGCTAATGTTAGTGGTTCAGCAGGATGCGAAATTATAATAAAAATAAAAAATAGACAGGAAAAAAATCAGAAAAAAGTAATGAGTTTAACTTTCCTAACAATATTTAATTAGCTTAGTTACACCTGCCAGAGAGAGAGTGGAATAGGTGTGGCCGTGGCATAGGTCCCAAGACTAGATAGATCGTGACGCAATTACAAGCGCGAAAAGTAATGTATTTCTCTAGACTCATCTCATTTATTATACTTCGCATATTTACTTAGGACAAGGTAGTGTGACCTGTCTTGTAAGGTGAAATTCCAGTTATTTCAATCCGCAAATTAGATAAATGTTTATTATTGTCAGAGTTCAATGTAAAATAAATGGCTTCATAAAATAAATTAACTATACCTATTTAGTGCGTACGCTTAGGTACATCACTTTACTTGGCCGGCACTCTGCCCTTCGTACTGACAATTGCGACAGATATTTAGACAGGGAGGACGATAGGTGCATCTCAAGATAAAATATTTTCTCGATGTTCATTCTTATCCTAAAATTTATTCGTCATTGTTGCGTAAAGCCCTTGTTTAAGGTGTACGCTTTGTACTTTCTTGGCTAGTGTTGAGACAACTTTTTTTTTGGACAATGATAGTAATTTAGTATAAACATTGTCGTCAACCAGACAGGAAAAAATGTATCTGATTGTGCCCAATTGTCCTTTTTTTCCTTTGTGTCCACTTGCGTTACCCTATGCAGAAATGTGCCTAAGCCTCACAGCAGATTCATCCATGTCCACATCCCATCTCCATTTATTTTTGTCCTTTTGCACGACTCCTCTTTTCATCCTCTCCGTTCATTTATCAGATCGCAAAAAACAGAGAACGGAACTCCACCAGTAGTTGTCACCTTACATATTGTAAAGGGAAGGAAGAAAATAAGGTGGACAAAAAAGTGCATTTTTATTTTCGGACGGTAATACACCGTTTATGAAAGCCCTGACAAGACAAACTATCTCTCTCTCTTGTAGAGCACACACATATAACAGTGAAGATCCCAGAGTATTATTTTTGTCACAAAAGCAATAGCCTGCACACACACATACAACCCAAGTCATGAATAAATAAGGGAGAAGAATAGGGAAATGTGACAATTCTCATGAAATAACGCATAAAAAATCCACACACACAATTTTGAAGGAGACTAGGCCATAGCACCAAGAGCCAAAGCTGCTAGCATGCTGCACTGGTAGGAGGGAGCAAGGATGCATGAAAAAATTATAACTCCTTTTTTCCTCCTTGTTTGTTCCTATTGTTATACTCCAACGAAATTTATGAGTAAGCTGTGAGGAAGGAGGAGAAAAACGGGGAGAAAACTGTGAATCCCGCAAGTAATGTGTGGACGTAGTAGGCACACACTTCATGCCTATTTTTCTATGTAAAAGGTAAAGCCTACTCAAGTTCAATTTATTCGAGCTGTGCTAACGCGGATAACAATAAAAAGCACATGTTTCGTGTTTCCCATTCAATAACAAACAATCATTAAGCACAATTACCGCTATTATCTATTAAATATTATGGGCTCTTAGTCAAATACTGGCTACGTATGGAGCCAACTACGCCAACTTCCTCCTTTCCTTTTGTGTAGGTGAGTCCGTTAATAAATATCAAATCAAATGTACTCCTCCGTTTCTTTGAATGTGTGACCATGAAAGTATTTACATTGTACTTTTTCCCTATTACACATTGTACTGTGTGTGAATAATCATAATAATCGTGTGTACGTGTGTTTGTGCACCCCGAAGTCTACAACGTGTCAACGATTTTTAGAGAGGCAAGTTTGTACCTAGTTAGAGGAAATAATGGATTGCGGATATAGAGAACGAGTGCATAAAAGTAGCTTCAAATAATGTTTTATAAGATTATGTGCAGGGGGTAGCCAGAGTAGTTATGTGCTGAAGCGGTGGAGGTGGTAAACGCCGTAATATAATGGGCTGCTAGTGGGTATGATGTTGATGTAATGGATTGATGAATGTTTGTTTGTACCTGTCGTTTCCCCTATTTGAAAAGAAGATGGATTGAAAGGCACCTTTTTTTCCTTTTGGAGAAGGTGCAGAGGAGAAAAAGGAAAAAGCGTACAGAGTGAAAATGCGGAGAATTGGTGTATAGTGAAATACGGGTATTAGAGAGAGCAGTTAGCCGAAAGCGGATAAGGGAACCGTAGCAATGCTACAGGTGACATGATGTACTTCAACGCCGTAAATTATTTAAAATAATTTTAGAAGGTCTACTTAATAACAGGTAATTAATAGACAAGGACTTACTACGTCTGGATCATGATAACGCAATCTACAAAACAGCAATGCTTCGAGTGTGACTGCTGAGCTTTCTCTGTTTCTTTAAATCCGCTTTGCAGATCAGAACACAAGAAAGGATAATCCTGACCTATACAAGCTGCATATGAAATCAGATTCTGCAGTTAGTAGCAATTTTCACTTTTCGTATAACTGCAGCAATACCTAAGTGTCTACCTACAACAATGGCTAATAATAATATGAAAATGAAATGGCGATAACTTCAGCGCACTCAGCAGTCACCTCACCAGTCCAGTCACCATCAGCATTTTTAAGGTGAAAAGTAGCCAGAGACGATGATCCCGTCAGTCAGCGTTCACGTCAATTCGCTTGGAAGTAGTAACAGGAGAGTTGTTTCTTGTTATAGGTAGGTAAGAAATGATGCATAGATTTGCTTAATATTCACCGAAATACATAAAAAAGGCGCAAAGTAATGAGAAAGAGTGATGTGATGTGCGTTGGAAATACCAATGTGGTATGTTTTGTACCCAATCAGTAGAAAGAATTACATGATTTACCCCTTTCATCAGAACCATCTTTATATTTACATTTACATTTCTGCCATATTATTTACCTGTTTAACTATTTAGAATAAGTAATATCTTCAGCAGTAGCAAAACCGCTGCACAGAATAAATAGAAGAGGGGATTGCTGCGGACAACTCCAAAAGAAGAGGAGGGACCAACCCGTCAACGTTATTTTCCTCGTTTAATTAGAAAGTTATCACTTGGCTATCACTCTCAAGTCTAAACCCTTGTGCATCTTTTGAAGGACAGCCACAAAAAATTAAGTGTTAGAATTTCTACCTACCCTCAACCCTCATAAAGTAAAGTTTTAATGCACATTTTGGTAATTAAAATGCAAGTTAAGCTTTTGCAGAGGAAGGAAGCATCAAACCTCAGCGTTTACTTTTTCTCATGAATGAAACTGCACCAAGTCCACCTGCAAATGGGCAAAGATTTTAATTTTTTGTGTATATTTATAATGAAAAGGGATTCTGCTGCAGACCATCCATAAATCTGACAACTATTTATGACGTTTTGATGACGCTACTTACAACCCTGAACATTTAAAACAGAAAAAACTGTCTAGAATCCTACCAGTTTACAAATATTGCTTCTACCGAGCTACAGAATAGACGCAAATGTTTTTTCTCCTGAACTAATCCATCCTTCTAAAATGATCCTATCGGCTTTTAATGCACAATTGTATTCAGATATACGCATTTAAATCGATTCACCCTTTTTCTGTGCCCATCACCACAGCAGCTTTCATCCTCATCATCGCCATCAATATCAAAACGTCAACCCGTTTTCCATTCAACTTGCTAACAACAATAAAAAACTGGCTAATAAACTGGTTCAACATTTTTTTCCTATTCCTTCTTATCCTTCCACCTTATCTTTTAGTACTGGTACATGTAAGTATACCCGTACAATTTACTATATCACTTCTTATACAGCTTCTCCTGTCTCCTACCCAAAAGTCCATTCTTAGTATTTTCCCTTGCTGTTGACTCTCCACCAAAAAACCCCCGTCAACATCCCCCGTCAGATTTTCCACACAAAATGCAAATAATCAAAAGAAAAAAAACTAAAAAGTCTTTAATCCTTTTTCTAGCATTTTGTCTCTAGCTTTTGCACTATATAAACAACTCGATCATCATCATCCCATCATCATCCACTAAACATCATCAAAGGAGGAATTCTACTAGTCGGATCGGTTTTTTTTTCTTTCGCTATATCCCCCACAGTTTACAATTGCATTTTTATCTTCATCGGACTCAGATTCAGCCAGCTCTTCTTCTTCCAATAATGGACTTAGAGTTGACCGCAAGACATGCGATGATAAATATGCATCGTGTAGCCATTGTCTCTATCTATCGAGAGAAAGGGAGCCGTTTGTGATTCCCCTAATCCTTTTGCTTCCTTGTATCAATCGATGTTACTTTTTTGCCCTTTTTGATAGAAAAAATATATATAACATGTTCAAATTCTCCCCTCCGGCTCCCTAAAAAACTACCACAAAAACGGACTTCTCATCGAAAACCAAAGGAGTACTGGCGTTAGTGCAACCACCCTCTCCGAGTAGAAACCTCTACCTGGTTTTTTTGGTTAAAGCACACTGGTAACTCAAGAATAACTGAAAAGTCATTCCAATTTTGCCTAAAACTTGTACCAGTACATGTTTCCTTACAGCTCCCTCATTACACAAGAACCTCGTTCAGTTTTTGTTTACTGTGATGCCAGCATGATCAAATAATAAAATACACGTAGCAAAAATTACATTAATGAAGATGTGTCAGGAGCAAGTGCAAAATACATGTGGAATAAATAAGGGATTCGGGAAGTTTGTAAAAATTAAGGGAAATGTGTGTGTTCTCTACACTCTTTTATTATAAGCCATATACACTGAACTGGATTATTTTATTGCGATTTTTTATCTGAATACTGTACATATATATTTTTTTCTGCTTGTGGTCATTTTCATTGTTTCAGGTCTGTAGCTGGTCATTACGTAACATAAATCGACATGAGGACATCACCTTTGCCTTGTTGCGTTGCACATAAATAATGCAAAATAGTTTTCTGCTCTGAAGATCAAATAAATTAAAGTGTGTTTGTATGCTGCTGGCAAAACAAGTGCGTATTTTTTACTCCTAATTCCATCAGATTTCTTATAGATGAGAAAAATAAAAAAAACATATTAAAGCAAAGCAGAAATATAAAAAATTGTTATGTAATGGAAATCACATTTTACTTGAGTAAATACTTCAAGCCAGTAAAATAGTAAAATAGCGCAACAAGTATAAGCGTACTTTTTCAGGTAATAATGGCCATAGATGGTCATTTTTTTCTCTTTATGAAACATTAAAAGTTGCACATAGCCATAGCCCAGCACTGTATATTACATTTTGTATCCCAGTTTCCTCCAAAAATCGATCATTCATTCGATCAAACACATTTTGCGTTATGGCTGCTGCCCTGTGCACAAGTGCCTAAGTGCACACACAGTTTAATATTGCTTTGACCTGTGTTTACTTTCTACAATAAAATTTCATCGTTTGCAAAGGAATTTTTGTCTGAAAACGTGAACAGCCATAAAGGCACAGTTCAAGAAGGGCGATAAAGATTGCTATCATATTTTTTGCTTTAAAGGACACACATTTTTATTTTATGCTTTAGCGAAAATATATAGCTTTTTGTGTAAACAAGGATTAGATAAACATTTTTTTCAGATTGGATGTTAGATGCAGATGAGCGAGAAGCAATAATAACAACAGGTTGCAGTTTTGTAATTTTACTTCATTCCTGGCTAACTCCCTATTAACTTTTTTTTAGTTGGGGGCGATATATCATTCTAAATGGGGAAAGGAGCAGGAAAAGAAAAACAAGAGTAAAATTATTCGAAGGCATAATCGTTATCGTCATGTCATAAAAAATCTGATGAATACTTCTCCAAGAGCTCATATATCTGGATAAATGTGCAAAGAGACTGGTCAAAGAGTGATCATTAAAGTCGTTACATCTTTCTCTGTCATCAGCGTCGTCATCACTAAAAAGAATCTTCTTTTGAATTTGTAGTGAATTGATATTTGAAGAGATTTCCCAACAAAGGAATGAAAAATTTCAAAAGAAATATATGCGCTTCTATTGAAATAGCGCTGCAGTGATTGCATTATGCTGAAATAATGCTTTCAGTACTTTTTTAGGAGAAAAAATGAGATTTATTTTCATGTAAAAATATTCTTTTACATGAAACGGGAAGCATATAGGGTAATACCTCCGTAAGCTAAAACCACTACTGAAGAAGCCAGTAAAACCACATTTAATTTCGAGTACAACGACAACAATTACGAGAAAAGATGTAAAATATTTTTTTCACATGAAAAATGACACTTAAAACTTGTATTTTATGAAGAAGTAAAAAATCGTAGGAATGCCACAAAGTATAACAGTACCAGCACCAGCAGAGGGAGAAATATGCACGCAGGCTCTAGGGATATACTGTTAAAAGCAGATAATTCCCATTTTTTATTGAGGACCATTGACCATCTTGCAACGGCAAAAATGTTACCTGTTACCGTCATCATTATTACTATTACTATTAAAGTGGTCAACCAATCGTAGTGAGAAAAAGGGAGGCTGAGAGCCTGGTAAAACTCAAATTATCTCAAGCTTACATCTGCTGACCATCAATAATAGACACGGAGTTGGTGGCAAGTTGATAAGATACCTTCTTTTTGAGTTGAAAATGGGAGAAAATCAACTTATTTCTCTTCTCTCTGTAACAAATCACCCGAGGAAAAAAGTACGGAAGGGGATCACACTCTCCTTTAAAAACCTGATGATATTTTTCACATATATAATTTTCGCTAGTAAAAATATTTTTTTGGTGAAAACCTGCCAACCCCACAGTCCTTTTTTTAACGGACTGCTCTTATGATCTGCTCCCCTTCTCGGGTTGCGTCATTATAATCATTTTGCCGATGATTGGGTCAGAGCACGAAAAAGAACAAAACCAGAAAACCGCTTTTAATGCTTTTTCCTCCACAATCATCATCAATCTCTGAGACCCATTCTTGACTTTTTTAGAGTGGTCAAGTTCGAGCTGAGAAGTGAATGAATGGATTTCGCCCGTAAATAAAATGCTAAGGTGTATATCGATGTATATAAAGTAGAAGGGGAATGATAAGAGAAATTCGAAGAAATTCATTCCACCAAAAAATTTACTACCGTTTTGATGCCCGTTCCTGTATTTTTATAATGAGCGTGTTCGTTTACTATGGTGGTGGCTGTGGCTGGTGGCACAAGAAATTAAATTTGGAGTACTTGCGCAGGTTGATGCGATGTTATCACCTTTAAGGAAGGTTTTTTTTATCGTTTACAGTATCGGATTTCACCCTGGGTAGGATTTTCCTTAGAGCTAGAGCAATAATTTTAGCTGGACCCTATTTTTCTCCCTATGCTTTGTTCATAAGTTTGCCAAATCTGAATGTGGATCAGCTTTAGGTAAAGCGCCAACGCCATATATGCTGCGGTGATGATGATGATGACAGCCATATGGTTTGGTTGAGGTGGATGAAGATGAAATGAAGTCAATCCAGTTTTTGGGGACACCTGGATTTAGATACTACTTGATAAGCACTTAAAGCTTTTTCGAAAGTAAAGCAGCCATAATATGTGCTTAATTCTTGAGGGTATTAAGCAAGTATAGAACATGTAATCTATGCCACTTAAGCGCATTTTCGAGCACCTGAAAAGGAACCGAAGTTGTGTGTGCATAATGTAGAAATGTATTGTTTTTTAATTGCTAGGCTAAGTCCGATATGATACGTTGTTGAGTGACAGTGATGCATTGAAAAAATGTTAAAGTTGCTATGTAACATTATATGGCTAATTCACTTTCAAGTTTATTTGGGGCACAAAGCGTACGTAAAAAATATTTTTCTAAGGTGGAGATTAGGCTAATTCTCCGAAATAATTTTTCAACTCCAAATTGCTTGTTCCGCCTTATGTGGTGGAACCCGAACCCACTGCCCTATTAGTTTTAGGCGACATGCAATTAGTATTCTAATACCCAATTCGGCTTTAGTTAGTTAAATTAAAAGTAATTCAGTTTGATTAGGATTTAGTAGCTTCAGTTCACCAAGATGGGGAAGCCTAAGAAGAAGAATCTTGATGAGCTCAAGCAGGAGCTTGAGATGGATGATCATAAGATCACTGTCCAGGAGGTTTGTCATAAATACAAAAGTGACGAGGAGAAGGTAAGTAAAAATAAAATAATTTGGGTGGGGGCGGTCCTTGTACAGACATTGTTACTTTCAAAGTTATAATGATTTAATTTGAAACACTTGACTTTGACTAGGGCCTTACTAGCGAAGTAGCTAAAGCTGGGAACGAGAAGTATGGGCCAAATGCCTTGACGCCTCCAAAACAAACACCAGAATGGGTCAAGTTCCTGCAACAATTGTTTGGAGGATTCGCTGGTCTACTTTGGTTTGGAGGAATCCTTTGCTTTGCAGCCTACGCTGTGGATGTAGCAGGGAATGCGGAAGATGCCTCCATGGATAACGTATTTTTGTAAAACTAACGTATCTAATTGAATTCACCGTAAATAATAGGTGCGTATATCATATCATGTGACACCTTTTTAATTCCATTCTAGCTGTATCTTGGAGGTGTCCTAGTGGGTGTCGTTGTAATCACAGGGATATTCTCATATATGCAAGAGGCAAAGAGCTCAAAGATTATGGAATCCTTCAAGAATTTAGTTCCTCAGTATGCGACTGTTATCCGTAATGGTGAAACGCACACGATTCAAGCAGAGGAGATAACGCTTGGAGACATTGTCCTAGTGAAGTTTGGAGACAGGATTCCAGCTGATATTCGAATTTTGGAGAGTCATGGATTGAAAGTAATTAATAATAAAATGGGATCAATCGATACCAGCAATCTGATTATGGTTTTATGCAGCTTTAATCTAAATTAATGTTACTAATTGCGCAGGTGGACAACTCATCTCTAACAGGTGAATCTGAGCCACAATCACGTAGTCCCGAATTCACCCATGAAAATCCTCTGGAAACAAAAAATATTGCCTTCTTCTCCACCAACGCCTTGGAAGGTACTGCCAAAGGGATTGTGATCAATATTGGCGACAATACGGTGATGGGTCGAATCGCAGGTTTGGCTTCCGGCTTGTCAGGTGGACAGACACCAATTGCTCGTGAAATCGAAAGATTTATTCACATCATCACGGGCGTGGCCGTATTTCTTGGAGTAACTTTTTTCATCATTGCCATCATCTTAAAATATCAAGTTGTGGACGCTGTCGTGTTTCTCATTGGAATTATTGTAGCAAATGTTCCGGAGGGACTGCTGGCTACCGTGACGGTAAATTAAAAATAATGGGAATATAATGAAGATGCTATTATATAATATCTTGTAAAATACCTGTCGTTTAAAATTATTGTTGTAGGTGGCATTGACGCTGACAGCAAAAAGAATGGCGAAGAAAAACTGTCTCGTTAAAAATCTGGAAGCCGTAGAAACTCTTGGGTCAACATCCACAATCTGTTCAGACAAAACAGGGACTTTAACCCAAAACAGAATGACCGTTGCTCACATGTGGTACGATATGAATATCGTTGAAACAGACACTACAGAAGATCAGACTGGAGAGAAAATTGCTACTGATAGCGAAGGTTATAAGGTATTGAAATTAAATTTAAAAATTATAGAAACGTTTATAACTTAGCCTCCCATTAGTCCCATTAGCTTATAGTTGTAAAGTAATTGATAATCGCTTCGGAAATTTTAGGCCCTTGCAAGAGTTGCTTTGCTTTGTAACCGAGCAGTTTTCAAAGGAGGGCAAGAAAATATTCCGGTGATGAAGAAGGAAATTAACGGAGATGCTTCCGAAGCTGCCATTCTAAAATTGATGGAGACGGTGATGGGCAATGTTACTGAACAGAGAGCCAAAAGTCCGAAAGTTGTTGAAATCCCTTTCAACTCTACAAACAAGTATCAAGTGTCCATACATACTGTTGAAGGGGACGGTAGATACTTTTTGGCAATGAAGGTTACACCGCCAAAATTCTTACTCTTGTAAACTAAAGATTATAACAGCGCTTGTAACGAAAGCCGAGCATAAGTAGAATTAATTATATATGTTAAACAGGGTGCCCCAGAAAGGATATTTGACCGCTGTTCTACTATTTTTGTGCATGGAAAGGAGCAGCCTTTAGACGCAAAAATGAAGAAGGCATTTGAAACTGCATACATGGATTTGGGTGGTTTAGGAGAACGTGTATTAGGTAAAGTACACATACAGCACGTAATGAGTTTGGTTTTTATGTATTTTGATACAAAAGGTGTAAGCTGCTGAATAATACTACGGCACAGTATTACTTTATTTACTTTTAATTCTTATAGGCTTCTGTGATTTTTGGATGCCCACTGATAAGTTCCCAAAAGGTTTCAGTTTCAATGTTGAAAATCCAAACTTTCCTCTAAAAAATCTTCGATTTGTTGGACTCATGTCAATGATTGACCCTCCTAGAGCTGCAGGTTTGTACATATTTTCAAAATTATGTATTTAAACTAGCATCGGATTCAATTTTAATTAACTCTTGAACAACTTTAAACATTCCACAAATAATTCTAGCTATAGCGGTCCTATGCTTTTGCCAATTCTCTTGACATAAAACTTTGTATTTTGCAAATAGATCCCTGCAATTTCACTCGCTTATGAAAAAGCAGAGTCTGATATTATGAAAAGAAGGCCAAGGACCAAGACGGACTATTTGGTAAACTACAGGTACATATTTCACTACTTTCTCCTATTTTACCTAGTGCAGCTAAGATTTATGAGTGCTAGATAAAATTCACATTTTCATTACGACTATTTTGTTTAGATTGATTTCCTTAGCCTACGGCCAAATTGGAATGATTCAAGCAACAGCTGGTTTCTTCAGTTACTTTGTGATCATGTCTCAGAATGGATTTCTAATGTCAGATTTATTCGGAATCAGAAGCCAGTGGGATGCTGAAGGGATCAGTGATCTCAAGGATTCATATGGGCAGGAATGGGTAAAGTTAACGCTATTATTTAACTACGTCTTTTAGTTAGTGTCTTCCGCTTATACAACGCTTCTGAAAAGTACATTTCCAACATATTCTTATGACAGACTTACACAGCAAGAAAGGATCTAGAGTGGACATGTCACACTGCCTTCTTCGCCTCCATTGTTATAGTCCAGTGGTCGGATTTGATCATTAGTAAAACCAGGAAAAATTCAATTTTCCAACAGAAAATGGAGTAAGAATGCAAAATCTGTTCTTCATTTGTGTTGAATGCTTATAACTGTAAATCGATACTGGTTCTAATCTATGTAAGAAATCTTATAAATGCTTAACTTTTTTAATAGCAACCATGTGCTTAACTTTGGTTTGGTGTTTGAAACTTGCCTTGCCCTTGCCTTTGCTTATATTCCCTGGCTTAATCTTGCCTTCAAAACCAGAATGTTGGCGTAAGTTATTTTATTTTTAAACATTTCAAATTCCAAATATTTAAATACTACTTACAAATGAAATCAATACATAATTCCTTCTATTATTCTAGGTGGGATTATTGGCTCCTTCCATTTGGTTGGTCATTTATTATCTTTGTCTATGATGAAGTTCGCCGATTGATTCTTAGGAAGACTCCCCCAGGTGGATGGGTTGAAGAGGAAACCTACTACTAGCCGATCATAAAGCATTTTCTGCAGTGCTTAAGTAACCGTATCTACTCCATAAATCTGTTCCATTCAAAAATTTTCAAGTTGTCTCAATAAACTGTGCTCATGTCTACTCTGTTTAACTCTAATCTAATTTTAATTAATTTATCAAACGCCTACGTGCATCGTATTGTCATGTTCACCGAAATCGTCCTACCTAGAGTAGTAAATACCTGCACTAGTCATCCTATTTATTTTTGCAGTTAGGCTATTGACCCCTCCTTCATAAGACAACTTCACAAAAAGCCGTAAAGCAGGGCATGAGCGAAAGGAGTGCAAACAGGCCATGCATAAGAATGAAGAATGTAGTAGGGATCCTCCAGATCAAAATGATGTATTGAGAGTTTCACTTGATTTATGTGTTTGATATAGCACAACTTCATAGAAAGAATTTCCTGTTCTTTTTTGCAACACCAAAAAAATTGTCATTGCTATTCCCATCCCATCTCATGAAATCCATACCTTTGCATACTCCAAAAAAAGCAATATATTTTGTTGATCTATTACGGGCAAGTTTAGAAAAAACTGCTATCTCCTATTTACACAAGAAAGTAAAAATGTAGCACGTTTATTTTCTCAACATTCTTCTCTTCGACTCTACAATAAAATGGCATGTATTACAGCAGAGACCGAGACCTTATATTCATGTCCGTCCACTATCTCTTTACCACCACACCACACCACTTACCAGCCGGTCAACGATCATATCAGCCAAATGCTCTCATTCTTTGCAATCCTTTCCCTTTACCTTTGAAAGCACTTCCATATCCACAAATACCTTTCTGCATGATTTGACTGGTCATCAACAACAGCACCATCAACCGTTTGACTCCTTTTGACGATCTTCAAAAGTATGGAGTTTTTAGGCAGTGTGGCATATTTTATGCGGTGTCCGCATGAAATGAAATAATGTCAGTTTTTAAAATTGAACTTGAATTTATTCCTTTTCATCATTATCGAATACATACACTGCATTGCCTCAAGGTCTGGATAGGAAAGAAATGGAATGAATTTTGCATACTAGATTATTACATTTTTCTCTGGCTTAGCTTCAAACTTTCAAAGAAAGGGAATGAGAATGGACATGCAATCCGATGATGGGATGAGGATGGCATGTTTTATTCCATTTATTGTATTATAATGATAATGGAGAGGGAAAGGATACATTATATATGGCAATACTGGGAGAGATGACTTCACATCGTATCATGAAACAACTGGTTCATTTTCATTTACTTCGACAAGTTGTTATTATTGTCTGTTTGAGAATAATAATAATTTGCATATTGGTAATTTCGCGCAAGTTATATTGCCCTCTTGTTAATTTGATATTGGACGGATGTAATAGAACGAAGGATGCTAAACCCATAATTTGATTTTTTTTCTTGAGCTTCTTCTTTCCAAATTATAAAAATGGAAACCAGTCCGAGAGAGCTCGCGATTCTGTCAAAGTCATAGACAAAAAAATGCCATGGCCAGGTGCAGGTCATTTGACTCATGAAATCACTGGCAAAATGTGGGCTTTTATATTTAATGTGATGTCGATATATATTGTATATCGGCAAAAAAAAAAGTTGTGTGGTAGTGGTCGGTGGTAGTAGCAGTAAGAAATATCTGGAGTAACTTTTTTTATTTCAAGGGCAAGTCTTTCTCGTACAAGAAAGGCAATGCGATACGAAGCGCAGTCATATCTCATACCCACTGCAACTTCTTATTACGCCCACACACACCTTCCATTCATTCCTCTAGAAAAAATGCACTTCTGTCATTCCTCCGAGCGGACTGAGTGACATTAAAAAGACATAAAACGGACAGGATGAACACAAAATACCAGCAATCTATAAGCATACTTGCATACCTAAATACTAAATGGAGATGTCTAAAAGCGATCAGCAAAAAACCTTTTTTTATATCGTTTTCCTTTTGGGAAGGAGAAACACCAAAAAACCAATTCCGTCCAAAAACCTGCTACATTTTATAAATGGAGATGGATAAAAAAGTGAAAGTTCCTCGGTCCAATAGAACATTCCACCGTGTAGCCAAGAGTGTATATGTTTCCCCGTCACGTACTCTTTCTCCCATCCATCTATTCATCCATTTGTGAAAAAAGACAATTTCTCAAATAATGCGACATTTATCTGCTCCTCAAGTAGAGTAAAAATACAAAAAAAAGAATTCGACTAAGAGGATAGGTTCGTCGAACTACCGGGCTGCAGCTCCAAACTCCACTCACACACTTTTATATTAACAACACACAGCGGACGGCTGAAGATGATAGTTTTATAGACAACACACAAGCCCGAACTCTTATATGGGAATATGTACATGCCAAAGGCAATCGAAATAAGACAAAAAAGTTCTTTTCCCGTTTCGAGATGAAAAAGCTTATTTCCTTTTTTCCTCCTTCTCAAGACAAATCTCGTGTTTTATGCATGAAGACCTTTATACATTCCACTACAGTAGCTGGGGAGTGATATGGCCTAACCAGAGTAAAGGTATTTTCTTTTTTTTCCTTTCTCCTTTTACCTTCTCAGGATGAGGAGGGAGCTTTCTCGTATTATCACACGAAGTCAGTGACTAGTGAAGGGAAAAAGGGACATTTTATTGTGTCCGCTTAGAATTCAATGTTTCCTAATGTGGTTGCTACCTCCACACACTATAGCGGGAGAGGGATGGATACCTACTATCACATTTTTTTTCTTTTAAGATCCACAGATGGACTAGAATGAACTTGGAAGGAATATAAAAAATATTATCGAAAACCAGAGAGAATAAAAAAAGAGACACAAGTGAGGCTACAGCTAGACAAAAAAAAGCTCCCCCGAGAACTTTTTACTGTTGAGGGCTATATAAGGACTCCATTGGCTTTCTCTCCTTCAGGGAAAGTAAAAATGTACTTTGGTCAATTTGAGTTCGTTTTTTTTCTTCTAACGTCTTCAAGCCAAAAAGCTGAAATAACGAGGAGGACTGATGATGATGATACATAATAATGGAGGATATCTGCGGAAGAGTACACATTTCATCGGAGCTGAAAGATATATGTGTAGTTGATGAAGATGGGGATGATTATAGAAAGCTCCCAGCGTATATGGTTTTTTTGGGTTGGTGTGTGTGCGTACTCTCTCAGGTTGAGTGAATTATTCCTTTTTGATGTCGGAGGGGAAATGTGGCTTGCATGGTATCAAAATATAAAATATAAAAGTTCGGCTATATTTCGTATTTTTAACCTTTTCTACCTACTCCTAATTCTGATGTGATGTTGGCATTAAGCTCCTATCATCTTCCGGAATTTATTCTCAAAGCCATTTCTAATAGTTTCTACGGTCATTGGAGAAATTGACGGCGCGTGGGCGCAATGTGCGTAAATAAATGAAAAGCAGTTTTATAAGGTACGCCAGCCAATATGGTAGTGTTATGTCGGTAAAAGTGAAAATGCCCATTTCATAAGAATTTAATTGAGTAAAAGTTACGGCGAGGACGATAATATCAGGAAATTGAAAACGCATTAGGAAATTAATGTGAATCAGGTATTTACCTATATAAATTTCAAAGAATTACAGAAAAGATCTCTAGCTAAAAACTCAAAAATTAAATCGGTTATTTATTTTACATATAAATTTTCA